>QKWP01002474.1:0-35531 GCA_003550325.1 Gigaspora rosea
CAAGAGATAATACACAGTTTATTAAATTAACAAGAAGGCTATTCCAAGGTGTCTGTTCCTTAGAAATCCCAAGAGTTTATTAATAATAAGAGAGGAGGATAAATAATATAATATAAAGATAAAATACAATGTCTGGATCTGTCTAAAACTAAGGGAAATAAGGTGGGTTTATATATCTATTGAGCTAAGCGTCGCTAAGCGTCGCTAAGCGTCGTTAAGCGTCACTAAGCGTCGTTAAGCGTCACTAAGCGTCATTAAGCGTCGCTAAGCATCATTAAGCGTCGCTAAGCGTCATTAAGCGTCGCTAAGCGTCATTGAGTGTCATTGCACATCAATTTCGCATATCACTATTACTAAATACAGTTATTACAAAATTTCCTTATTAAGTTCTAATTTTCAAACTAATTTCTACCAACATTAAAACCTATTCTATAACACTATGTTTAGTTACTTTAAGAGATTATCTAGTATAAAAAAAAGTGAAGTTTCTTTAGTCTTTCAGTAGTATATAATAATATTATTAATAGTGCTTTTAGAAAATTTTAGAGTCTTTATAATTCTTATTTGCTTCATATTAGCTTTCCAAGTACTAATAATTTGGTTGTATTATTTGTTAATAAGCTATTTTTTTGTTTCATAGTAAAATAGATATACTAGTGGATTTAAATAAAACTATAAAAATTTTTTTTAAGACCAGTATAGTTATTTTCAAAAAAAACAAATTTTGTAAACAATAAATCATACAGATAATCATCAACAATTTTGAAAAATCTGGTAATTTATATTAGAAGAGTATATAAGCTTTTTCAATTTAAAAATCATAACTGATTATAAAATTAGTAAATTATATGATATTTAATATTTTATTAACAAAATCTATAGAAAAAAAACTCTCTCTGCTGATCAACTATTCCAAATTTAGCAAAAAGAAAAAAATATAGAAAACTGAATAAGTAATATAGAAAGCAGCTAAAGGCTTTTTAAGGAAAAAAGAGAACAAACAAAAATAAAATAGAGTTTGCTAATACAAGTTAAGAGAAAAGGGCTTCAATAGTAAGCAAATTCAGGCTTCAAATTTTTTGGCAATTTTTTTTTGAAAATTTTTGGGGATTGGGTTTAACTTTGAATTGTAGATTACCATAACAACAAACAAAACAACAAACAAGCATGTGATTTGCAAAAAAACCAGAAAAAATAAACAAAGTAAACAAACAAGTAACAAACCAAATCTTGTGTACCAAATACTGAAATAATTAATAAACAGAATGCAAATTCCAGAATAGAAGGTTAGATTTCTCAAAAATGAGTGCCAAGCTATAAAATATAGTGGTGCAAGCTGTGTAAACTTATTAAAAAAAGAATACCAAAGAACTTAAATAGTGGATGAAGAAATAGCAGAGGCTATACAAACTATTGTAGTGAAAAAGATAAATATTATCAAACAGTTTTTGGAGTACTATCCAAAGCTAAAATTAAAAGAAATGAGATAAAAGAGGATATTAAATCAACTGAAGTAAAGAAACAGACAGAATAGAAACTCTCTTATAGCTAAAATATAGAACAACTAACTATAATACTCAAGTATTTGAGAAGGAATTTAATCTTAAATATGAAACAAAATATGAACAAAACATTGATATATTAGAAAATACAGAAAAAGACGTAATTATAGTACTAGAAGACAAGGAAGATCAAATGAAATTGGACCAAAATAATGAAAAAAAATGGTTTAATTCAGACCAAACAAGAGAACTTAGGCCTGCAAGAAACTTATACAATATGGAATATTTCTCTCAAAAGAACAATTTATTAATTAAGAGATTAATAGGCCAATATGAAAAGTTAGAAATATTAGCTAGTCAACAAATAAGTTCAATAAAACAACAATTGTAAATTTAATCATTAAAAACCAAAAATACTTGAGAATACATGAGCACTTCTGATAGGCAGATAGCTTACTAGAATTTCAAAAGTGTAAAGTAAAAAGAAATTATAAAGGAAAAAAATCATTTAGAGCAGTACTAGATGGTATATCAAAAAATACAATGGAGGTTTTATTGTTTAAGGATAAAGTTAACGTGATAGGGCAAATTAATGTAGATCATTGCTAAATTTTTTTATATAAGATAAAATATAATAAGACGTCATTTTGCTTATAATGTTTATATATATATTAAAAAAAATAAGCCACAATATATAAATATTGGATAACGTGATTATAAAAATTATATAAAAAGTTATAAATAACTAGTAAGAAAACCATTAAAAGTCGATTACAAATTTTCGGGTGCCACACAAAATTTTGGGTGAAACATTATGCAGTATGCTGATCATTTCATGATCTTATTCGTATTCTAGAACATATTTGATATACAGTTCGTTCTAGATAAAAATATTTTTTTGTAAAATTGTTATAATTTATATGTATCGTCATAAAAAAAAATATGTGTGTGTTTAACAAAAATACTTGTGTGTGTGGGTGTACTACTGGTGCAACCTCACATAATATATATTATCGAAAATTTTATGCAGTAATGTTCTAGAATATTCCAAGAACACAACAATGATGAACATGTGGTACCAAAAATTTAGCCACATTTTGCATATGATCAATGATACAATTTAACTCTACCCTTAACTTAGCTGAGGGGATGGCTAGTTCTAGTGCNAAAAATTATATAAAAAGTTATAAATAGCTAGTAAGAAAACCATTAAAAGTCGATTACAAATTTTCGGGTGCCACACAAAATTTTGGGTGAAACATTATGCAGTATGCTGATCATTTCATGAACTTATTCGTATTCTAGAACATATTTGATATACGTATTGCTACAGTTCATTCTAGATAAACATATTTTTTTGTAAAATTGTTATAATTTATATGTATCGTCATAAAAAAAATATATATGTGTGTGTTACAAAGATACTTGCATGTACGGGTGTACTACTGATGTAACCTTACATAATACTGTAATATATATTATCGAAAATTTTATACAGTAATGTTCTAGAATATTCCAAGAACACAACAATGATGATCATGTGGTACCAAAAATTTAGCCACATTTTGCATATGATCAACAATACAATTTAACTCTACCCTTAATCAATTAAAACAACTCAAAGCAAAAACTAGTAAATTGTAATAGTAACTCTAGAGGGTCAGCTTTTGTATATTTTAACTACAAAGAGAATTTAGAAAAAGCAGTTTGAACCCAATTCAATTATAAAAGTAGTTCTCTTTTCTGAAAAGGAATTGATAGAGGTTATATTTTTGATTTACAGAATAAAAATAGAAGATTAATTAACAGAAGTTGGGAGGATTGTAGAAAAAAGAAGTTTGCAGATTTAATAAAAGAAAAAAAAATGTGATAGAAAAAGATAAATTTTCCAAAACAAAAAGGAAAGAGCTATTAAGAATTAACTCAAAAAGCCAATCTTGTGAAGATAAAAAAAAAAGCATACACTTAAAGAAAACCTACATAGTAGCAAAAACTTGATGGCAGAAGTAGAAGATACAAGAAAGAACATACCTAGTACACCCTTTTAAAATGTAAAATTGAAAAAGAAAAGCATTTTAGAGGATGTCTTAATAGAATTGAAAAAAACAAAGCTGAAAAGGCCCAACTGCTTTTAAAAGGTACCTCAGTTGTAATTGAAAACAGTTTAATATTTAAATTTTGTAAAGATGTTATGCTTCTTGAGGGAGTCTGATAAGGATCATCACATGTGCATTTTAGGGATATTAAGTGGTTCGTTCAGTTCAGTTCTAGTCCAGTCCTATAAAGTTCAAAGAAAAAAATAAACTAAACTAAAGTTTATAAACTTTAGTTCAATTTTAAAGTTTAAACTTGTGTTTATAAACTTAAAGTATGAACTTGAGGTTAACTTTGAAGTTCTAATTCTAGTTCATGAGCCTAAGTTTACTAGAGCTATTATTCAATAAGAAAATAATTATCCAGGCAGATCAGATATTGTCTAACCTGCCTGGGTAATTATTTTTCTATTTAGTCATGATAAATATTAGATTTATAGTTAGATAAAACCTTAAAGTTTTATGCTAACAAAACTACATATATACTAACAAATTAAGATTGCATTATAACTTGCTGTACAATAGAATTATATATGACTTTGCTATAACTTTGGTTGACAAAATGTCTTTTTAAGCATGCATAATATGTATGTATATACTTTCATACAATGATTTAGCATACCGTATTAGTATTAGAAATTATATTTAATTTACTGATAATTTCTTTATTGTATATATTACAATTTTGTTATAAGCTGAGTTTTCAAACCAGTTTTATAAGCTAAGGTTTATAAACTGGGTTTATAAATCAGATTTATAAACTAGATTATAAAACTGGTTCAAGAACTTGTTGTCAATTTTTCTTTAAATGAATGGCCAAAAAGAGTAGTTTGAACCAAATTCGAACCTGGTTCATTTGAACAACTTAATATCCCTAGTACATTTCATAATATTAATAGACTTAAGATGCATTTTCATAGAGTAGATTTTTTAACAACTTGGACAATTAAGAGGAAAGTGGATATAATTGAAATTGCAAAGACAAATTTGAGAGAAAGAAAGGCAAAGTTTATAGAAAAGGAACTAAACAACTTTAGAAGCTTTTGGTTGAGCACTGCATCTAACAAACTTAAAGGTCCAGGTATAGAGCTTTTAATACATAGGAATATTGAAAAGCATATAAGCAAAATAGAGTGGTTTAATAAATATTTAATATATGTGTACATATTTTTTAAAAAGTATAAACTTCTGATAATAGTAGCATACATATCTCCAAGTAATAATACAAGTATAAAACTAGTTATTGAGAAAATTCAAGAAATAGTTAACAAAAACAAAAAATTCTGGCAGATCACTATAATAGAAAATTTTAACTGCATACCAAATAAACTAATGAACAAGTTTCCACAAATATCAAACTTCAAATATTTCATTCTTTTTATATGGTTGGAGCCATGTCTAGAGATTGGATTTAATGAATAGTATATTCGAATATTTACTGAATATTTGAATATTCGAATATTTAATTGTAGCAGCTTATACTGAAATTGGCTTATGCTAAAAATTTAAGTTATTTTATTATAAAATTATAAAATTTTAAAGAGTTTTTTCAGGTGTGTTTTTTTTTATAGTTTGGTTAGGATCTAGGGTTAGGGTTATTAATAAAAGAGTATATTATATGTGGATTTTAGTAGGTATTATAGATTTAAATAGAGACCCATGATTTCAGCATAAACCAATTTTAGCATAAGCCGCCACATTAATTTTGCATCGAATTGAATATTTGAATATTTAAAATATTTACCAAATAATTCATTGAATATTTAATAAATATATAAATTATTAATAAAAATAAATAAATTATAAAACAAGTTTGTTTAACATAATAAATAAATTTAACATTTATTTATTGTATATTATACTTTTGTAAATCGGGTTTAGTAATTTAAAAAGCATTATACTATATTGTCATGAAATAATAATGTAAAATCATATTCTCTGCATAGTTTCAAAATAATATTCAAAATAACATGCACTTTACTTTAGAGCTTTACAAGTAATTAGATTTAGAATAATACCTATATGTATACTTTAAATAATATACAGATGGGTGTTATTTCACAATAATATGGTAATATTCTTTCAAAGCTATTCTTTAAATTTAATCATCTACTACAGCAATTCTGTATTGGGAGCAGAGCACATAGCAATTGCCTACTCTGCTTACCTTAACAAGCCACTATTAATATTTTATCTAATCATAACAATGATATGTATTGTCTGTAAATTTTTAATTTAAAAAAAAGTTCATTTTTATAACTTAATACTTATTAATAAACAAATAAAATATTTTCAATCATATGATTTAATACCTTTCGAATTGTTTTATAAGATATATGTGATAAAGCTTATCAAATTAATAGACTTTCTATTTTACAATATCAATTATTTAAAATCAGAATTAGTATTGGGATTTTTTTAATGGCATTGGGGTAGCTACATAATGCAGAGTTATAAAATCTAGCAAACCCATGGTTTATTTATTCATTTATAACTTAATACTTATAATAAACAAATAAAATATTTTCAATCGTATGATAATACCCTTCAAATTGTTTTATGTAATATATGTACCATTTACTTAATAAAGCTTATTAGATTGATAGACTCTCTATTTTACAATATCAATCAATTAAAATCAAAATCAGTGTTGGGATTTTTTTAATGATATTGGGGTAGTTACATAATGCAGAGTTATAAAATTTAGCATACTTTAAAATTGCAAAACTAAAGCATTTAGTGGCAATGTAAAACAATCAGAAAATGACGATATAAATAATTAATATAGAATGCTTATAAAAAATAAAAAAGACTTGTCTATATAATTTAATATATATTAGTTGTAATACATAAATTAAGACAAATAATTATAAAACAATAAATATTTCGTTTAAAATCAGAATTAGCATTGGTTGGGTGTAAGAGACCGGTCTTTTATACGGCAGTTTTATTTGTTAATTTAAGATGTTCTGCACTGTATAAGTATTAAAAATCTTTGTATTTTATTTTGATATCAAAAAATGAAATGAGAGTAGTTGAAGACTCGAGTTTACTAATTCTTTATTCGAATAACATATAGTTATTAAATATGCTAATAATAGATATATAGTTACTATATTCGAAAACAGCCAATGAATGAAGTTTCAGTAACGAATAATAAAATTACCAATCCGGATAAATCCGTATCCGTATCCGTATCCATATCTGATACTATAATTCAGATCGGATAAATAGATATCCGATTGATATTCAAATAATTATTCGGATATCCGGATAAATTTCGGATCGGTGATAGCGGATATCTGATAATTATGCACCTAGCCATTTTCATGCATGCTTACGTCAGAAATGCACAATAATGTTGTTATTAATCATGTGTTATGACGTACCCTTCGGTCACGTCATAAGCACAATGTCCTAGTGTATAATCAGTTATGATCAATTATTCGTCAGATAATTGTTTATTAGAACATTTGACGAACCTATTTCGTGAAATCATTAAATTTTTTTAACGACAAATATTAATTCAAATTGTTAAGAAATGAAATAAATTGATGTATCGCCAAGTTAAAAATAAATACTGTATATCATCTATTTCTATCAAAATCCGATTTTTTACTTTTATTTCTGAAATTTCCCAATGATAATTTGAATATTCTTTATATTCATGCATTAAACTATCGCCAATAAATGAAATTGAGTAATAAATATTGTGAACTTTCTAATGTATATCTTATTATATATAGATTAATAAAGATTTATTATGCTCGTTGACAAGTGATAAATAAACTGTTTCGTGTGTTCACCATATACCCGATACGCCGCCTCTCACCATTGGATATATCGTGAGGTGTTGTTTGTTTGGTGGTGATTGGTCGTTTCGTGTTGCCACCCAGTTGTCCCGTCAACATCGTGCACTAAATTAAATGTTCATGTATTAAATTAAGCTTATTAATATTCCTTTATGCTTACAATACAAAAATATTACGACAGGATGAAATACTGGTGAAACTTGAGTTGTGAGCTAGTAAAATCCTCTTTTATATAACAAAAAAAAAAAAAAAAAAGTAATCAATCACGGATTTCACCCAATCCGATCTACATAGAGGGATTTTACTAGCTCGCACTGTTCAATACCCTAAATTTTGATACAGTATTTACAACTTTTTACAGTAATACCAGTAATAACATTTAAATTTTTGCTTGTTTATTAGTAATGATAATTATTTTAAATGGTTTTAACCATCGGATTCATATCCAAAATTCTTTCATAAATTATATATTTCTTTAATATCCATAGCTTTAAATTTGAAAGACTGTCAATATTATTTTGGCTTTAAGAACTGGGGTAATTAAGAAAAATAATGTAGTTGATGGATTTAGTTTATATTATTGCGGTTTGCATAATTTTGTGACCTTGTTTAAATGATTGTGATTGCGATTGCTAAAGCCAGCTCAGGTTTATGATAAATTAGCCGGCTTTAGCAATCTCGATCGCAATCAATCAAAAAAATTAATCATGGGCTACAAAAATTATGCAATAAATGAAATGTATTACTAAACAACGCCCACGCGCACCCTGAAATTATGTACACTTCATGTAACGTTGGGGCGTGCGGGTACTATGTCGATCGTGATCATAAAAAATTTTAACGATAGATAATAATTTTATAATAATTATTAATATAAATTTTAAATAGATGTAGAGCTCTAACGATTCGATAGTTTTGAATAAAATTTCGCAAAGGCTTGCATTACGTCTCTACGAACAAAGCTATAGAATCATTTCATTTATTTATTTAATCATGAAAAAATATGTGTTTAAAAATGTGGCAAAAAGCAAGGACTTAAAATTAGTTTCGTTTTTTAAAAGAAATGGTTCTATAGTTTCGCTTAATACTAGTTTTTGCGAAGGTTTATCCAAAACTATCAAAACGTTAGAGTTATAAATCGAATCGGCCAGGAGCACCCCCGGGAAGTTCTATTTCGTCACATAACAATAGAATCAGAATTCTATTTAAAAATTTGCATTTAATTATTACATATCGATCGTTATCTGAAAAAAAAGGTAATATGACTACATATACATATATATATACTGTATAGTATAATCAAGTTTTGAACTTGACACTTGTACGCATACGAACATGCAGTGGAAATAATGTGAAAATGCCTATTGAGGATTTATAGTAATCAATTTATCTATTTTTTTTTTTTTTGAAATAAACTTCTTTAAAGTTGATGTCCTTCGTTATTCAGGAATTTAATTGGACAAAACCTTTTCGAATTCAACCAGTTATCATAATGGTAACCAGCTTCTATAATCATCAGCTTTAATTTAAATATGATATACATGCTAATCTTAAAAAGGTCAAAAGACTAAAACTGTTATGCTAAACTTAAAAAGGACAAAAATTCTAAACTTAATATTGTTTACTAATTCTGTAATTATATTCGGCAAAATTTTAGAAATTGAATTTTTATTGGCTAGTTTTCATGTGTAAAATTTACAAAGTCAAACTTTTATCATAATAAAGAGAAATTACGTATTAACATAATATAAAAATAAACTAACTAAATAAAGCATAACGATATTACTAATCCTCCCCCGGATCGATGATGGCTAAAAAATTTGGATGACGCAAATATTAATAACTGCGTATCGACAATTTATTGATCATCCTTTAAAGCTCAAGTAGATTTTTTTAATAGTATACACAATAGATAGCATTTTTTTTCTATATATAGTTTTTAAATAAAATACTTGTCTATTTCATCGGAGTATATATATGGGTTTTATGGGTATTACACTAAATGTAGCTATTCATATTGTAGCTATTTCAAAGACCACGCGAATTTGAAATTTTAAGTTTACATAATCTAAAAGTATATATATATATATATATATATATATACAGTATATCTCGATGATGCATACATTAATTTATCCGATTTCAGATGAAATCACGAATGTTAACAATATGAGCTGCCGTCAATAAAAATCAAGCAGATTGACATCTCATATCTCAATGACTTCTGGATCGATAAAAATCGAACAGATGTATCTCGATGAATTTTAGAAATATCTTAATGATTAGATATAGTCAAATGAAAACTTAGATTTTAGGTTTTCTTTTAACGATTAAATCATCAAAATTCATCGAGATAAAGTTAGTTCATATCGTGTGAAAGTCAAGGCGACATTTTTTTTCTATTGGCGGCAGTTCATATCGGTGTTCTAAGACCGTATTTATCCATATTTTATTTTATTCGATTATGATACACATTATATTTTCAATTGCATACAATCAACTTTTGCATTAAAATAACAACGTCATGCATATTTCAACAATAAGATTGTTACACGATGATTTACGTAAATCAATGAAAAATGAAAAATGTTTTAAGTAAAACATATGTGATGCACGTATGTATTACAGAAGATATAATTTCTCGATCACGCAATTTTTTGGCTGTTTTGTATCATTACTATAATAGTTGTTAATAATTTCTTGACGATTCGATTCATTAATAATCCATATCATCATGAAAAATATAAATATTGCTTCGTTAATTTCTAACTGGCAACACAGCAAAAAAAAAAAAACTTGATTTTCAAATCTTTTTCATAGTTGATTTCTGATTTCTGATTTCAAAAAAAAAATAATACATATATATATATTTTTTTCTTATTTTTTTAAATTCGAATCTTTTTTCATCAATAAAATAAAAATGACACCAAAACTTATTTCTGAAGGTGAAGTTATTAACGGATCGTCTACAAATGGTTATTATGAATTAAATGGTATTCATGATAACGAAATTTTAGACGAATCACTTAATGGATCATACACAAACGGTCATAATGAGTTGAATGGAATTCATGATGAACCATTATTTAAAATGCAAGGGTTTGGCACAAGAGCTATTCATATAGGACAAGAACCTGATCCATATACTGGTGCTGTTATTCCTCCTATATCTTTATCAACTACTTTTAAACAATCTTCAATTGGTAATCATAAGGTATATATCTAATTTTTCTCTTGGTGTGATTATTGAAATGCTTCCTTTTGTAACTTTTTTTTTTTTTTATTCCTTTTATTTATAGGGTTACGAATATTCTCGATCAAGTAATCCTACAAGAAGCGCATTTGAGCAAGCAATTGCATCCTTAGAAAAAGGAAAATATGGTATCGCATTTTCATCAGGATCGGCTGTGACTGCTACTATTGTTACAACTATTGGAACTGGTGGTCATATTATATCAGTAAATGATGTTTATGGAGGAACAAATCGTTATTTTTCTAAAGTCGCAAGTACTCAAGGAATCAGTACAACTTTTACTGATTTACTCAACCCTTATAATATCGAATCCGCTTTCCGTCCAGATACAAAGGTATTATTATTTTCTGCGCAGTGAATTAACACTTATAAAATAATAATATATATAATTAATTAATTAATTATATTTTTTTAATTTGTTATTAGATTGTATGGGTAGAAACTCCAACAAATCCTACCCTTCGCCTAGTTGACATTCAAAAAGTCGCCCAAATAACTCATAAACATGGTGCCATCCTTGTAGTTGATAATACATTTATGAGTCCATATTTTCAAAATCCTTTAGAATTAGGCGCTGATATTGTCGTACATTCTGTCACCAAATATATAAACGGACATTCTGACGTTGTAATGGGTGTAGCTGTTATGAATGATAATTCAATCTATGAAAAACTTAGATTTTTACAAAATGCTATGGGTGCTGTACCTTCACCTTTTGACTCTTGGTTAGCAAATCGTGGTTTAAAAACTTTACATGTACGTATGAAACAACATCAAGAAAATGCTTTGGCTATTGGAAAATTTTTGGAGAGTAATGATAAAGTTGAAGAAGTTATATACCCTGGTCTGGAAAGTCATCCACAACATGATTTAGCAAAGAAACAAGCAAAAGGATTTGGAGGAATGTTAAGTTTTAGAATTAAAGGTGGTTTTGAAGCCGCTGATAGCTTTTTACGGAATATCAAATTATTTACATTAGCTGAATCATTGGTATGTTTTCTATTTTTATCTCAATTTTTTTCCTCTCTTGAGTGAATTAAAATTCATTATTTTTTTTTTTATTAAATAATTTAATATAATAGGGTGGCGTAGAAAGTTTAGCAGAACATCCTGCAAAAATGACTCATGCAGCTCTTACTCCAGAACACCGAGAAACTGTCGGTGTCACTGATAATTTAATAAGATTATCTGTGGGTATAGAAGAAGTAAATGATTTGGTAAGTTTATTAAAAATTGTTTAAATTGTCTCTCTTTTCTCTTTGAATTCTTATTTATATTATTTGTTTATTATTCTTTTTATAGATAGCAGATCTTCAGCAAGCATTAGAAATTGCCGTACCAAATAATGTTAAACGTATCTAATAATTTATAAACGTTTAATAGATGTTCATATTATAATTCTTAATAATGACTTAATATTTAGAACTACTTAAAATTTTAAAGCTTAAACCTTCATTTAGCATATAATTGTAATTCACAATTTGTAAATGAAAATGTTACATGATGATAGAATTTTTTTCAATTCTCCTAAATTTTAGACAAATCATTATTGTAAAAATTAGCATTTACTTTTAAATTCAATAAATTATTAAATATTGTAAAAAAAAAATAGTCAGTGATCAGATTTTTTTTATTTCTTTCATTCGATATAGTTCAAAAGCATACTATTTTTTATCATCTCACTCGAAATATTTTTTTAGCCACAAAACAATTAAAATAAATCTTACCTATTGTTATTGATTGTATTATCTTTCGCCTGAAAAAAAAATATTTCCTTTCATTTTACTACACGTATAAGTTTTTAAACCCTTGAAATAATCTAAATATTGGACGTACAACGATTTTTGCCATTATCTACAAGTCAAAAGGCTTTACGTTTACATTATCCTTTTTTTTTTTCACAAGTTCAAGTAATCACATGATTATTATATTGCAATTAATAAGCGATTTCTGTGGTTTGCTGTGATTAAGGGGAAAGCCTATCGCTATGGATAGTCACTTAAGGACAGTTGGTTGGTTAGAGTATGCCGATTATAATAATAAATTTATTTAAAAAAATAACACGAGGGGTTTCAGAATTAAAAAAAAAAAAAAAATAGCGTATTTCAGAAATAAGTGAAAGTATTAAAAATCTAAAATTTTAAAATTGATTCTGTTTTCAAATTGATGTGACTTTTGATCAAATTTTGTAGACGATTGCAATCGATTGTATGTGATTGTTCGTGATTGTATAAGATTTCTCAGTGAATTTTTTTTTTAATATAGAATTCAAATAAAAAAAAAAATTTATCAAATTTGATCAAGTGGTTGCTGAGATATCATCGTCCAAAGTTTTTTTTTTTAAAAAAATGTTATCATAAATAGCAGCTGCGCCAAAATGTTCTTAAAACTTTGAGCAAAGATATTTTAGCAACCACCTGATCAAATTTGAAGAAAATTTTTTTTATTTGAATTCTATAGATCCATATAATCCAGATGAAAAAAATTTCATCGAATTTGATCAGGTGGCTGTTAAGTTATCTTCGCTCAAAGTTTTGTCTAAGCTGCGCCAAATTTTTCCTAAAACTTTGACGGAAACCACCTAATCAAATTCGATGAATTTTTTTTATTCGAATTCTATTGATTAATAAAATTCAAATAAATAAATTCATAGAATTTGATTAGATATATAAAAACGCTCAAAGTTTTTTTTTTAAAAAAAAAAAAAAAAAAAAAAAAAAAAACAAATTCGCCTATAGTATAAGAATGAAAAAATGTAGTAACTCCATGAGCTCTCGTTTATTTGAGCTAATATTTCAAAGAGCAAAATTTTATTATATTCTCTAAACATCTTGTTATTACACAGTAAACACTTTAGATCGATCTTTTCAAAATCAAGGTGGTATACCATGAAGTTTCATCATAATATCAAAATAGAAGCATGTCAAAATTTTCCTAAAACTTTAAGTGATGATCCAATTCGATGAATTTTTTCTTTTCATTTGGATTATATGGATCTATAGAATTCAAATAAAAAAATTTTCATCGAATTTGATCAGGTGGTTGCTAAAATATCTTTGCTCAAAGTTTAAAAACATTTTGGCGACATTGACATTTTTTTTTTAAAAAAAAAAAACTTTGATGATATTTCAGCAACCACCTAATCAAATTCGAAAATTTTTTTTTATTTGAATTCTATAGATTCATAAAATTCAAATAAAAAAAAATAATCGTATACAATCATGTACGAGTGTGCACCTCATAGGTTTATTTAAAATAGGGTGCAGAACATCTAATCGTATCAAAAAATAATTGCTTGAGCAATATTATTTTTTTTTAAAAAAATATTATTATTTTTTGAAATCTAACAAGGTTCGCGTTGGAGAGAATGCAGATGCAGTAATTTATTGACTAAGAATTGTAATATTTAGATGTAGAGTTTTTAGGACTTGTTATTTTTTTTTCATGTGTTATTATGTAAACATGTTTATTACTTGGATGATAACTCCCTACGAATCATGATCATAAATTGCCTGGTAATGTATACTTACTACAGTATTAGGTTGTAGAATATTTAAAACTGTATGATTTTCGTGTTCAAAGAACAACAGTAAAATAATTATTAGTTATTTATTGGTAGCTCAAATTTTTAATTAGTGGAAAATAGTTTAGCCGATCAAATGAGTTTTATCGTGATAAAAAAAAAGTTGACCGAGACTATATTTTTTTATCATAGAGTTGTGCGGATTGGCTAAATTTTTAACAAAATCTGGCATGAGGAATACTTTAATTAATCATAGTACTAATGCACGATCAGCCAATTACATTAAGAAAGATGCTTGAGAGCACTCTTAGTAAAGCACGGCATTAATTCTAGAGATTATAGTATTCAATGTTATATGGTAAATAAAAATAAAATATAATCCTAAGGGTAGTTATATTTTTACGATATTTTACTAGTTATTATTTTCAAACGTGTTTTATGCCAGGTTTAACGCATACATTTCTTAATAATAATAGGTGTGCTTTAAGATTTTTAGAGATTGGACCAAATGAGTTGAGTGGAGCCAATTCCTTTATGTGTTATAGAGAATTTAAGTTAATGTGGTTAGAATATAATGTGTAAAAGGTCAAAGCAAGGATTGTTGAGAATAAAATATTATAAACTTATTAAAAAAGATACAATAAGAAAAAAATATTGTTTTGATTTATATCACGTTGAAGAATCTCCGTATAAATTCAATTACGTAGTAGATGAAATAAAGGATGATGATTTAATAGCATACTCTCTTTTTTTTTATTACAGGAACTCAAGGAGATGTGGGGCCAATTGAACCATATATAGAACAATTAAAAAATGAAGGTGAACAATTTACAGTCCTTACCAATGATGACTTGAAAGTTGAAACATCACAACTTGTTAAATACACAGGTGTTACCTCCACAGACTTTATAAATGCTTTCCTTGGTCTACTGCAGATGTTATTCCCCATTATATATAACATTATTTGAAGCTATCCATGATTATAATCCCACTGTCATCCATGCTACATATTCTTCCAATATTGGTCGTGTGATAGCCTGTACTTATCCTCAAATAAAAGTAATTCAGCTTAACACCATTCCTTTTGGGTCTTAAACCAGGTAATATTAATTATTTAACATACAAAATTGTTCCAGAAATAACATTCTTTGACTAGGGATGTTAATCGGTCCCGTAGTAATTATCAGCCGATTTTGAGTTTGTTACAAAATTGCCATTTTTAATTAATATTCGTCCAATAACTAAAAGTTATAGAAAAATTATATACGTACTATTATATATATAATTTTATATCATTGTTTGAAAACTTTTGCATAATGTATACAAAAAGATTACGTAAATAAATATTCTTTGCTCACGTTACCTTTGCTAAGTTGCAATACAAAAATGTTTTTAACTTCATTTTTTTTTGCTCAACAAACGAAATTTTGGTAAGGTAGTGACTTGAAACTTCCTACATTTCTTATAATTTCGGTAGAAAAATCGTACTATGAAAGTTGGTAAATTAAGGTGATTAAGCGAATATGTTGTAGGGAGGAAAAGTTCACTTAGTACACTTTGCTATGATACCTAACGATCTACAAAATCGGGGACCTCTCATTATAATTATATCAGCCAATAGATTTTAAAGCGATCGACAGATCATCTAGAAAAAAACCCCGTGAACAATCAAAACAAAGTAATAACTGATTATTACTTATTACTTTAGTACTTTTTCCCGGTTAAGCGTAGTAATTCTCTTTTTATTTATATACCGGTATTTATTTTTTTTATTTATCAACAATGGTACAGTTCATTTTAGAATTTACCTTTTTTTTTTCTTTTTTTTAAAAAAAAGCTGATTGCAATTCTACGAAAGGAACCTTGCTTATAAAGAAACCCAAGACCTAACAGTAGACCTAACAGATTTTCGACGTGACGTTACTACCTATGAGCCGGCTAGAAAATTTTTTTGGAATTGTAGAAACAAAAGTAAGTATATGATTATCAACAAATAATGGGTGGATGCGTCTTTGAAGGGGAAATCGTTAAAATAAGTTTTTGTTAGAAAGGTTTACTGATATGTGGTGGGAGGAGAAGGGATCAGTAAAATACCTTTCTTAAAGGTCTACCAATTCTGAAGAAAGAATTGGGTTACGTACATTATTGTTACGTACCTTTTTTTAGATAACAAAAACTTTTGTTAGTACATCCACCGTTTTATATGTCTGATTTACTTATTGTGAAATATGAACTATTTCTCATTATTTATATTTACCTTTGTAGATATTAAAATGGCGAAGGATTTTTAAAACCTCTAATCAAGTCGAAATTGGTAAAATAACGAAAGACGAAAGCTGATTACAAAATTTAGTTTTTTTTTTGAAAAAAATTTTTTTTTATTATATTTTTTTATATTTTTAAATTTTATATATTTTTTAAATTTAATTTATATAATTGTAAACTTTTAAATTTTAATTAATAAATATTAAATTATTATTAATTTAAAAAAAATATGTAAGTCGTTTCGGTTGACATATGACAATAATAGTGATTAGTTAGTATCGAGTAACGATTTATTTATATTATCAGTTATCATAAAATTTCAAGTAAAGAAAATAATGATGCTTACTGTTGCTGCACCACCTTTATAAGTCAGCGAATTAAAGTAATCATAATCTATCACTATATAAGGTGGACTCATACTCTTGTTAACAAAAATAGATCAGATAAGAATTTATAAAATTTAAGCCTGCTTAACTGGACCAGAGATGGCACCGAAACCTTTTTTGGCGATTCCGAAAGTTTCGGGTTTCGGATTATAGCTTCCGAAACCTTATCCGAAACTCGAAACCTCAACCGAAACCCGAAACCTCAACCGAAACCCGAAACCTCAACCGAAACCCCGAAACTGCCAAAACATCAATAATTTATTTGTTTATTCTCTCCAAAGTTGGCGCCGAAACCCTTTTGTGCCAAATCCGAAAGTTTCGGGCTTCGGATTATAACTTCCGAAACCTTATCCAAAACTCGAAATCCCGAAACCTCATTCGAAACCCGAAACCTCACCTGAACACCAAACTTCCATTTATTGCATTAATGTATTATATATCTCTTTCAAATGCACTGATGTATGCTATGTATCTCTTCAATATATATTAATCGCATTGATGTATGCTATATATCTCCTTAAAGAATACAATAAAATTTGAATATCCAGCAATATTTGGACCGAAATGCATCCAACAATTTATTGCATGCTTTTTGTTGTTATGATTCACAAGTAAAACATGAAAGGTAAATCCAGAGTTTATATTCTGACAATCAAGGTTGCTTTTGCAAGCATCAGTTTTTTACTTACTACGTAAAAACTGGATACAATATCAAGTAATAATAAGTAATTAGTACGTCCATATCCACTAATGATAGAATTAATAAGTTACCGCAGAATTAAATAAATTTTGGTATCAAAAGTCATCAAATACTTATCGATTCATCATTGGCAATTTTTTCTATCGCCCTAGAATTTGAAATCAGTTGTAATAACGGTATGATATTAAAAATAAAGTTGACCAGCTTTAAAAAAACCCCCGGACAAACCGAGGAAAAAAACATAATTAAAAAAATGACCTATATAATGTTATAATTTATTCAAAAATAAATTTACATTTTGGGTTCATTAAAAATAAATCAACTTTACAATAAATTTTAAAGGTTTAAATATTATATTTTTGAGTTTCGGATTATAGGGTTGAGTTTCGGATTATAGTTTCGGGGGTTTCGGGTTTCGGAGTTTCGATTTTTTTTTAAAAATCCGAAACTAGTTTCGGATTAGAACCCGTCCGAAACTAGTTTCGGGTAGGTTTCGTTTCGACGCCATGTTTGAACTGGACGATATAGCGGTAAATTTATCCCTACGTAGTAATTCGAATTATCAGCCAATCTGACCAATCAGAGTGAGTTATTTAATTATATTAAATCTCGGTGGGTTTAACCAGACTTACTGCAAATATCAATCTTTAATGTCCACTACACCTTGCGAAAAAAAATTAACTAAGCGTCAACAAAAAGCTTTAGCTTTTCGAAAAAATCAAGGGCAAAAATCTAAGCTAATTACAGATAATGGAAAAAATGTTTCTATTGAAATTGATAATAAAGTTGCGGAAGCAGAAAAAAGTAAGAAGAGAAAATATATAAAAGAAGTGGGTGAATTAAAGATAGAAAAGAAAAAACATAAAAGACCTAAAAATTATAAAGAGACTGAAAAGGATACTGGTGTAAATGATGTTGAAGACTTAGATAAATCAATAAAAGAAGAAAATTATTTAAATGATGAGCAATTAGATGGTGATCAAAATGATAGTGAAAATATTGAAGACAGAATTGTACAAGATAATCAAAAAAAAGATGGATCAAATAATATTAAATTGAGCAAAAAATCGTCACCAAGATTTATTGTCTTTGTTGGTTTGTATTATATTATATATTCATTTCCTCTTTTTTTTTTTATATTTTCCATAAAAATTAATAAAATTCAAATTTATTATCAAAGCTAATTTACCGTATAACACAAAAGGTGAAGAATTATCTAAACATTTTGAATCTGCGGGTATGTATATTTACGGCTGTTTATAAATTTCATTTCTTTAAATTACCAACATTTTAATTTCATGCATTTAATAAGGTGTTCCTATATCTATCCGTCTAATTACTGATAAAAATACAAAAAAACAAAAGGGATTTGCTTTTATTGAATTTGATAATTCACAGTCCATGAAGAAAGCTTTGATATTTCATCATACAATCTTCAAGAATAGACAGGTATAAAATTACATACTGAGAATTTACTTTCTTATTATAGATACGCTGATTTATGACTTTTTTAGATAAGAGTTGAACTAACTGCTGGTGGCGGCGGTAATAAAAGTGAAATTCGGCGTAAAAAACTTGAACAAAAGAAAAAGAAATTAGAAGACGAAAGAGTTAGCATCTATAGTTTTTTTTGTTTTTTTCAACCATTTTATTTATGAATTAACCTTTTCCAATTTATAGCGCAAGATTCATAAAAACTATGTTGCACCCACGAAGTCTAAACCTAAAGATATTAATCGAAACGAATTAACTTCATTGTTAAAAACCACTTCTCAATCTGATAATAAGGTACAAACTAAAGTTAAAAAACCAAGGCTGAAGGGTTCAAATTCTATTAAGCTTAATAATATTAGAGCTTTTGGATAATATAGTATACAATTCTATTATTAATGTTACAAAAGTGCTACATAAAAATAACGGACTAGTTTTTATTATCATATACATCTAAGTAATTAAATCATCTATTTTAATGTGATTATATTACAATTATTTAAAATCTCAATCTAAGAGTTTTTATCAAAAAATAAAAACTAAATTTTATCATAACACTAGTAATCTAAACCTATCTATATCAAATTGCGTTTTTTCATCTTTACACATAAATTCGGCATATAAATTTCAGCAAATGAAGATAAATAATACTGTAATAAAAAGAAGAAATTGGTTAAATAAATGACATAATATAATAAATATTCATGTAGAATTAAGACTCACTTCGTGTTCTGAATTGTGTGGTCCAACGAAGTTGTGTGCCAACTCATGACAAAAAGTCATAAACCAATATAATATGGTATCAGCAGATGGCTTGTTAGATTCGATTTCGTCATGTAATCCAAGATAGAATCGAAAATTGAAGAACAAAGCTTTGCCACGATTGAATGCAATTGAGTTCGATGTAGTGTCGTAAAATATATGAATTGAATTTTGCGGAACTCCAAAGACTTCACCCAAATCCTTAAGAATGTTGATAAATCGGGTTAAAGCTGGCGTTTTAAAAATTTCTGAGCCGTTCAAACTTTTTTCGATATAAAGTTCAATTCCGTTATCGACGCCTACGAAGTTGAGCGAATGTCCTATTTTGATCGATAAAATTAATTTGTTTATTCAAATTGCATCTTAATAATAATAATAGTAATAATAATAATAATACCTGGCAAAACGTCACAATAACTTGTTTGGCTTTCAGAAACAATATTAATTCCCCCTTGACTATTTACTGAAGCTCCCGAATTGGGGCGACAAGACTTGACGGCATCTTTTAACGCATTACGAAGATGCTGGGTAGATCGTGGTGTAACCTCAATAGGTTGGGTAGTCTGTGTCTTTTGTTGTTGTTTCTGAACCTCGTTAGGTTGGGTAGGCTGTGTTTTTTGTGATTGTTTCTGGACTGATGTTGGTTTTTGTGATTCGCTACTGGTCGATGTTGAATTTGTCGATGTTGAATTTGTCGGAAGAAGATCAGATAAAGATTTAAAAATACTCCCACCCCAGCCAGATTTTTTTGTCCCCAGTCTACCATCCTCATTGTCAGAAACTCCGTTAGGTTGATGTTTGGGTTCAATTTCTGGATATTTCGATTCCGCCAACTTATTAGCAACTTTCTGTAAATGGTCAGTCTTTTCTTGAGCTAAACATTGACGAATATAATTTGGATCACATTTTGGAAACATTTCCTGCAATTGATTAGCATATTCTTCAATTTCTGGAGCAAGTTTTATAGGAGAAACATTCGAACTCGGTTTGGGATTAGCTTGCGGCTGGACTTCAGGAGTTATAGGAGGGTTTGGAATCTCATATTTCTCGGCAACACGCATCGGTTTTTTATAATTTAACATGATACGGTCAACTGGATATCCTTTACGTTTTAAACTACCTAAGGGCGTAGTCAAAAGCATTGCCAAGTGAGAAATATCTTTCCATTTACACTTACGAAAAATGTGTTTTCCGAGGTTTGACGCAATGTCGAGATAGTCTGGCTCACCAGGAGTGACATATAAAGTCCATGAATTATTAACCCGAGTATCTTTAAGAATATATGAATATATCGGTTCAACTTTGATTTGATTATTGGTTATAAGCTCATAGGTAGCCTCAATCTGATCGGTCTCCATGACTTTTAACTTTTGAACCCAATCGACTGATTGCTTAACATCAGATCGGTGAATATCATGATAGAATAACTGTGCTCTTTCTCTGATTGTTTTTTGCAATCTCGCAGAACCTGTAGAAGCCATCGGATTGCCTTTTACTTGTACGCTTGCTTTAACATTAGCAGACAACGAACGACTTCCTAACATCTTTATTAAAAAAAAAAAAAAAAAAAGTGAAAAACTATTTTATAAAAAACTTTCAATAAAATAATAATGAATAAAATCACACCTTATAAAAATTTTCCAAAATCTCTTCCATGGGCGCAGTTAAAGGATTAAAAACATGCTGAAAATTTGTATCATCATTTAAAAAAATATCTTTTGCGGGGGCCAAAACATAATGATCAATATCCTGTCCCTTATAATCAAAATTTTCCTTGTCGGCCACAATTTCTTTCTTTTTTATACCAATTAATATAGGAGCGCGAGACATATCGGCAAGTAACGATCGATTTCTATAAATAGAATTGTAATTGACAGCAATATTACGAAGGACAGCAAGATATTTTTCCACATTATCGCCTACAGAATTCCAAAATTCTTGCGAAGACTTCACGAGGAATTCTGCAAATTCTGTCGGAGATGGTTCAGTTTTAACACCACAACTGAGCAAAAATTTATTTGCTCTTTCTCCAAAATCTACATATGAAAAGAATTCGGCATAGCTGTAAATCCATAAAACAAATTATTAGCAAAATTATAACGAGGCTAAAGAAATTTTTTTTTTGGAGTATAAAAGTGATAAAAGAGCTTACGTTTCATCAGAGCCCTTGAAGAAGCAATTTCTCGGTGTGACATATTTTATCGAATTAGTCTGAGATTCGTCTCTGATAGGAATAAAATTGAGATCTCTAAGCATTGACCAATCCGTTTGATTAAAATCTCCCAATCGAGATGCCAAGTAACCAAAAATATCTTTAGCTCTTTGCTCATTTTCAGGTGGACTTTGAATTAATCTATTCAAGAGTCGGTCACGACTCGGATGTTGTCTAATACCCAATTCCTCAGCACGAAAGCGTAAATCTTGGTGTAATGCGTTAAAACTCATTATTGTGCATTCAGGATTGGAAAAACAGCCCATTGGTGTCTCATATATTTTAGGGTCGGTACATGGCAAAAATGCCACTTTTATTTCTTCAGCTTTATACTCTGAGGAATATTTATCTTTAAAATTGTCCATGAAATATTTTAGAGCTTTGCTTCTTAATACCGTATCAGAATTAGAGACATCAGCAAGTTGGAGAATAATTTTAAGCGGTGGATATTCTCGCAAACCCAATGAAAAAAGAAACTTCGCTAGAAAATAGCAATTTTTGAGATAAGTTAATAAATATTTAAAATATTTAAATGTATTATAACATAAAGCAAATAAACGAATACCTTCTTCACTGTTTTTCCGCCATTTACCATTCCATTCAATTAAAGGCATCCCAAATTCTCTCATTTCAGCTGATGGTGCATATAAATCACTTGCTAAGAACCTGTGAATCCTCGGTTTGGCTTTAATCTCATCATCATCTGTTTTTGCTGATGAAAGTTCATGTTTCGTATTTTGTTCTTTTGGCCAAATAGCGGTAACCTTCAGTCTTTTCAACTCGATTTCTTTGAGACTATTAGCTACTGAAGCAAGATACTTTACAAGTTGCATGTGATCCCAATTTCCTTGACTAACTAGGCGATCGAAAATGAGTTGCAATTCGACATGCTATTTATAAAATTCCTTACTCTCATTAGATGGGCACATAAAAAATGGTCTAACTTTGAAGAAATCAATCCTTACTTTCCGAACTCCCAATTTTTGTAACAATTTTTCAACGACTTTAACATTCTGGAAGTTTATAATTGGTAGATCTGGGAAAAGGTCTACATTTGGGAAGTACGAATCGTCCGGTATCTTCAGCCCGTGCTTTGTAGGAATACACTTTTTTCCAACAAGCAACTGCTTGATCGTATTCTGGTCGTTTGATGAACATTTCTGAAAACTTCTTGCAATGGTTCCAAGAACCTTTTCCGCAAAGTCGGGATCGTTTTCTAGCTGTGGTTTTGATGTGATGTATTGTGTCCAGGTAGCAAGTGAAAGCTCTTTCCATCCACTAATAATAAAATAATAATAATAAAATAAACAAAAGAAAAAACAGCTGTAAGAACGAAGTGTATGCATTAAGACACCACCAATAAAAGATATCTATTTACCCGAACCATTTTTCAATATCATTTTTTTGAAATGATTTGCTTATTGAATAAGGTAATACGCTAGATGACACCTCGTAATCTGGCGGAACCACAGCAGGATTTAACCAATATTGAATTTTATTTAATGGTATCACATTGTCGTCAATACAAACTACGGCAAGTTTTAATAGCTGTTGAACGTCTGATTCCGAAACTTGTTCTTTGGTTCGATAGCCTATCCACCACTTCATCAATGCCACTGTGTCCTCTTGTGAAAGAGTGCGATTTTGTAATTCATTAAAGACATCGCCGAGCGAAATATCTTTAATAATGTTCATCTTATTTTTAGCTTTTTTGATAAAAACATCGCATTGTTCCATGACAATTTTGGGAATTGTAGGAATAGTTTTTATGAAAGCCGCCATTTCTGAGTTAGGCATTCTTACTGAGTTAATTGATTGAACTCCAAGAGTTGACATAATAGACAAAGGCTGCGAAGCACAATTTAAAAATAGAGTCTCAATAATTTGGCCAATGTGTGGATTAGGTGTGCTAGGTTTAAACGTAAAATGAGAAAGTGCATGTGCAGCTCGTTTTTCAAGCCATTCACGCGCCGAAATTGTAGCTTCATCTATCTTTACGCTTGAACCAACTATTTCTTTGTAAACTTTAGATATTTGACTCATTTCATCTTCATACAATATTCTTGACAGAATTCCAGCGAGACATAGCATTTCATTGTTATAAACAGAAAGAGTTTTATCGACTAGATCAACAGATTCGCGCTCAACCTATCAAAAATTACAATAGAAATAATTTTTAGTGCAATTGAACATACATCAAATTCATTCAATAATGAAACACTTACTGTGGGAATTAAACGGGCTGCCAAGTGAGAACTGCACCCAGTTGTCTGGTGTGTAGGAAATCCGATAAAAATTCTACCTTGTTCAGGAAATGGTAATAAATTTTTAAATATTCCAGATATTTTCTTGTTTTTATCTTCAGAAAAATACTGTTCGTCATATCCAGTAAATATCATCTGAATAATAGTTTGACTCGGTGGTTTCTTTTTTGTTGTACGTTCCATATCTGCCGAAAATGTTCTGGATACTCGTACATCTAAATGACCACTAGCAACTCGAAGAAATATGGAGGTTTCTTCTGTCGGATAATCATTCAGAGTCGATCTAGTTAGAGAAAATTTTGACGGAATAATTGTCCTCTCAACATCTAATTGAACATTCCGTACATCAACAGATCTTAAATGAAACATTTTTTCTGGTGATGTCGTATTTAAGCCAGAAAATATAGTCATAGTCCTCGGGTCTGACATTTTTTTTGTGATGCGTATAATCCTTTTATCATTGAAATACACAGATACTTCACGAAGATTTCCTGTGAATCCCTATAAATAATGTACCGTAATTTATAAATTATTCATACGTATAGATGAATGTATAAACAAGAATCAACATTTAAAAGATTTCTTACCAGTGATGTGGCCAAAAATCGACCAAAATCTTCGGCATTAGGAAACTAGTATAAAGAAAATTTTATTTTATGTTATTGAAACCCAAGTAAGATGATTGAAAGAACCCAAAATACATACCTCCGCATGATCTCTCATATCCATAAGAAAGGTTGTCCATGTTTGATCTTCTTGATTAATGGCAGCGCGTTTAGCGAATAATTGATCGCCTTTCCAATAAAATGCCATACCTTGACCTCCCGAGGACACACTATTATAATTTAAAAAATTTACAATTAAAATAAGATACGCAAAAAAAAATATATTATATATATACTGTTTATGCAATTCTGTGCAATAGCACTTACAATGGCTCTTCACAAACGGAAAACAATGAATAGAATCCAACACCAAAAGCACCGATCTATTTATTAACATTAAAAGTATATAGTTAGTTGGTTAGACTGTGAAATGAATCAATATAAGGTACATATAAAATGTTAGTTAAAACCTTTTGTTCGTCAGGATTCCCTTCAGCAATTTTCTTTAATCGACTCCAATCTTCAGGTCGGAACGCGAAGCCATTATTTTTAAATAAAATTCTTACACACTTATCTTTTAATATATTAGATTTATCTGCACTTTTGTTCTGAGTTTCATATACGATTTCTACACTCGAAGACTTTGCATCGTCTGAAATAATAAATAGATTGATATTTGAATTTCGCAATCTTTTAGAGTAGTCAAATATTCAAATATTATTGCTATATATAAATAATTACCCGCATTTTGCATTAGCTCCCGGAATACTACGAACTCTGCCGAATACCTGAAAAATTTTTAAATTCTTAATAGGCTTTACTTAAATTCGAACCATTTATGTTTAAACCAAAGTACCTCGCCAAGATCTTATCAATTAAATGCCTTTGATTAACCTCAACCCGCTCTTCACCAGCAGTGTGATTAAGAACTTGTTTACGAAGTTCATCCATGAATTATGAATTTTATATTAATTTTCGATTTTTTCGATTTTCACAATCGAATTGAATGGGACGTACAGTATTTATATTTTTTTTCACCATCATGCATTTCATAAGTTTCGATCACGTGAATACCGTAATTTGTTTGTTCCCCATAACTAGACTGCCTTATCAGTATGTTGAATTTTCTAGAACCACACGCAAGCCAATTACACGTCTAATGCTATGTTCTTACGTAAGTTTTAACTGTACAAAAAAAGCACACGAACTTTATTTTTATCACATATATTAAGTAAAGCATTGCCGCAGTTGTAACAAAAACTACCGCATATAAGAACAATGGAATTATTTGCCTAGCCAAATAAAGCACCTTATTCTGTAATATAATTTTGATTATAAACGGACAACAATGGTTATAACCTTATAGAAGGAATTTTTCGAGAGATTTACTGATATTGCGTAAGTTTATACACGTAAATCTTTTTTAAATTTCATTCGTACAACGATAATACAACTTTTCTATGAATATGATCGTACACTCTACGTACAATCAACTCTTTAATAAGTAAAATACGTAGAAAATATCTGTTTAAAAAATATACCAGATATAGTTAGATAATTTTTTAAGTACTTAAAGAGAACTTGCATTTAAAGAATATAAATTTACTATAATCTCATATATATAGCTTGGAATCAAAGCTAAATTTGCATTTTAAAGAGAATTTATTATAATCTGTATTTAGAAAACATGCACTTAGAGAGATCAACTATATTTACTATATAATATAATATATAAGATTATATTATAGTATATAACTTGTAAATTTTACTACAGTATATTAAACAAGTTTTTATAAAAAGTTTTTATTTAACAAAGAATCTAATTGGTTATTTATCAAACTAGCCAATTAAATTTTTATTGAATTTATTAAAATTTGAAAGCATTTTTATTGTTTTAATTTTTTTGATAAAATAAGTGATTCTATATATAGCAACCAATTATTTATTTTTGTTTTTTTATTAGAAAAGTTAGAAAGTTTGTAGCTTATTTTAATTAGCCAATAATAAACTATATATTATCTAGTTACATGCTTAATTTTGATTACCATAAAGTCCTAAATACAAGTCACTCTCATTATAGTGAAGTGATCCGTTCCATTAATAAAAATTTTTAAAAAATTCATTATATCGAGAGCTTTATTAGTAAATTCACTATATCGAGAGAATTTTATATAAACTGTCTTTGAGCTTAACTTCACTATATCGAGATTTTAATTAGTCTTCACTATATTGAGAGTTCACTATAACGAGAGTGACTTGTATAAGCAACCCCTAAGCCACCCATTTTGGTTGAATTTTTTAAAGGGTTGCTTAAATTTAGTTACTTGGAAAATACTCAATTCTATTGGCTCATCTTAATAAAATTTATTTAGTATTTAACAATTTTAAAGAGGTTGCTTATTTTATTTTCTAGTATTTTAATTTCTAAATATAAGGTATTGATTATTTTTAGGAGTTGCTTATACAGTTGCCTCTCTCTAATCCAGCCCTCTATATACTGGACTCTTGATAATCCAAACTAAAACTTTCAGAACAAATATTTTATACATACAATCAACTCTTTCTAATCTGAACTGCCAGGACTGCTTTTTTTTACTATATAAAAATTTGAAAAAGTTTAGCTTTCAAAAAGTCATATATGGCTTATCCTAACTTTATAATAAATTTTACAAATGTTCTAGGAAATTTTGTTTGGTTTAGAAAGAGTTTAATAGTGTTCAGTTTAGAGAGGTTTGAATTAGAAAAAGGCGACTGTATTTTCTCTTGATATATCGAATTAACATAATAAATTTGCTATTTCAGATCTGAGTTAATCAGTACATATAATTTTTTATTTAAATAAATTTATTTTGTATTACAAATAAAATTTATTCTATATAATTAATTAAACTAGAGTTCTAACTCAGATCAGATAATAGTAATCTGATGGGTCAGATGTCATAACCTAGGTTAAATAATAGTGACCCAATGGGTTAGATATTTAATTTAATCTATAACCAAATTAGATAATAGTGATCTGATGAATCAGATATCTAACTTGAGCTAAAATATTTAATCTGAGCCATAACTTGGGTCAGAGAATAGTGATTCAACAAATAGAGTTCTGCAATTTGATTTGATTTGATTTAATTCGATCAAATATTTGATTTCAAATCAAATTCAAATACAAAAATTTCAAATCAAATCAAATTCAAATTAACAAAATATTTAATTTGATTTGACAAATATTTGAAAATTTTTATTGAAACTATAAATTCAATTGCTATTTACACAAAATTTTATTAAGAAAAGTTTTTATTGTTCTAGAAATTAGAGCTATTTTGATTAGAAGAACATTTTTTACTTAATACAAAAAATCAATTAACTTAGTAAAATTTTGCATAAATTAAAAATTTTGAAAAGTGACCAAAATTTTAAAATTTTTTAAAAATTACAAATAAATTTGATTTAATTTAATTTGATTTGATCAAATCAAATTCAAAGCAAGTGTTTATTTAATTTAATCAAATTCAAATATACCTAATATTCAATTTAATTCAACTTTAAGGAACTCTATTAGCAGGTAATAAATGCAAAAATTAGAAAAAAATAGCACAAACCATTTTTTTTAAGTTTTTTTTTTACATTTATACAATATATATTTATAGTAAATAGCAGATTATGTATCAAATAGGCTTAATAATTTTTTTATCTTTTTTTTTTTTATTAGTAACTCTTTATATACTAAATTTTTATTAAAGTTTAGTTTAGAAAAAGAAATTTTATATTTTGGACTTTATCTATACCAAACAAAATCTCTTGGGATAGCCTATTTGGATTAAAAAGAGGTACCTATATTTGGAACTTTATGATAGCTATTTATATAAGGTTTTTATAGAAATATATAAATATCCAAAATAAATTATGTATTTTAGTTTGGTTTATAATCAAGCTTTTTAGCTACTATATAGTGCTAAAAATAAGCTATTTTTGAAAATAAACTACCTTTCTAATTTTTTAAAAAAATTACTAGTAGTTGCTATTTATAAAAGTCTAAATATTACTAAGTAAATAAAAAAGTGTTATTAAATAAAATTGGCTAAACATCAAAATATACTTATAGTAAAAATTTGGTGTAATTTGAACAAATTTTTATTAATACACTTTTTAATTTTTCAAAAAAATTAATAATTTAAATAGAAAAAAATGGGTGTTCTAGAGCGTACATGCTACCAAATTGATTTTTGAAAAATATTTATTTTGGTTTTCTAAAATAATTAAAATTTTTTATAAGAAAAAGCAAATAAAATTTATATATTTATGTTTTTTATAATTTTGTCTATTTAAAAAAAGTATCAAAAAATTTCAGGTTTTAAATAAAGGACTTAATTAGGCATCGCACACTGCGATGTGCTTGTATATCGCACCCAACGATCTACCAATTAAATTTGAAGATCAGGTATAACGTGCAAATTTTCTTTGTATAACAAAACAAAGAATTTTCTAAAATTTGTAATATCAAAAAATTTTATCTACTAACTACCTTTTACGCTCTAACAAAAAAAATTCCTTGCAAAATTTTGGATATACCATCATCTACTTTAACTTCTAACACTAACCCTTACCCTAACCTTATATTAATTTAAATTTTGAAAATTTGTTACACAGATCTACAAACTATATTTACATATTGTGTGCGATAAATTAGCATATTGCAGGGTGCGTTGCATATATTTATCCTTAAATAAAATAGATCTGAAAAAATTTTATTTTGGGTTCCAAAACCCAAAATAATTTTATCACCATGTATATTTTGTGATATTTTTTATTATTTACCATATTCTATTATGAATAAGTACCCAGAACCCCTGATATCTCTCATATAAATTTTAACTGAATTTTGGCCAATTTTGATCTAATTTGCTAAAAACAATAAAACCATATTTACTTAAATAACTTCTGATCCAGTAATCAGAATTGAATAAACTTTTTTGTTAGATGCGCTTTACTAAGAGCTTCATTTTAAAAAAAAGTCCATTCAAATTGGACTATTGGATGCCCAGATAATTGCCAAAAACTGTTTTTTTCTTCTCAAATTTTAGGAGTTTTTGCTAAAATATATAATATATAACCTTTGTACTAGATGTTTGGAGTCCTAGCACCCCTTTTTTCAAAATTTTAAACTTAAATACCTTGACAATTAACTAATCAAATTTAATAAGAATTTTTTTATTTTAATTTTATAAATTTATAAAATTAAAATAAAAAAATCTTTATTAAATTTGATTAGTTAATTATTAAGGTATTTAAGGGTAGAGTATACTATTTGCAAATTATATATAAAACAAATTGTAATATTTTTTTCTTTTTAAAATTTAAAAAAATTATATTAAGTTAACTACTATAAATTTCTAAAAGTTGTAGAATAAGTTTTTCTAATTCTAATAGAGTAAAATCATTAAAATTAATTAGATCTTTACTAAAAAATATGTGTTTAAAGATTGGATATTACAAATTGTTTTCAAAAATCATATGATATAAACCAATCAAAATTACTGATTTTGTATAACTATGAAGAATTTGGAGTCACTACGAAAAACTTTATGATATATATATATAGGTCTTTTTTAAAAAGTACAGGTGTTTAAAGTTTACTACTATAAAAAAAGAATTTGATTTATGCATTACAAATTTTTGGTTAAAAATGATCACAATTTAAAAAATTTTTATACATACATTTTTGTAACTGGATTACTAAAATGCACCATTGGTGTTCAACACCACAATGATTTTCACCAATCAAATTTTTTAAATGCAGTATAACGTAAAGATCAGGTGTAACATAAAATTTTTGTTGTTTTGATATTTTTTTTAAAAAATACCTTCTAACTAAAAATTTTATCTATGAAACCTCCTTTTTTTTTTAAAAAAAAAAAATTTCTTGAAAAATTTTACTATATACTATGCCTTACCCTAACTCCAACTATTAACTCTAATTTAATATTTACTAGCTTTAACTTTTGTTTATTTTTTTTGTTTATTTTTTTGATATTGATCTTCATACTAGTGTTGAACACTAGTAGCGCGTTTTAACAATCTTATTTTGTAATACCTATATAAAATTTTTTTCGTATATCAATTTTATATAAAAATGATTAACATTGTACTCTACCCTTAAATTTAAAATTTTAAAAAAGGGTGCTTATTCATAATGGGATATAGTACTAGTTATTTTGCATATATTTAAATTTAAAAAGCCAAAAAAGCATATAAATTTTTTTATATTAATTCAAGCTTTTTAGGACTCTAAAGCCTGTTCTTGTTTACCATGGTTGTTAGAGAAATGCAGAAATTACATGATTTTTTAGAAGAATGAGGTTCTTATATATTATGTCCTATATATATACACACAATATAAATAGCCAATAATATTAAATATTTATTATAATAAAAATTATAATATCTGAATTTGAATTTCTTAATAATTATTTATCCAAATGAACTAAAATTTTTATTATAAATACATTAGCAAAATAAATATATGAAAGAAAATTGATGCTAAAATCTTTTGAAAGAATTGTAATCAATGTGAAATTTTTCAAAAAAACTGCAATCTTTCGAATAATTTTGGTATGCACTTTTTTCAAAATATTTCGAAATATATTGTGAAATATTGTGGAATAGACCAAATAAAACAATGTAAATTTCTATCTAAATATCTTATTTCAGGGTTCGCAGAAGGTAATATTTTGCATATTATTGTAAAATCTGCAGTTTTTCACAATATTTTGCAATATTTCGCATATTTTCAAAATTTTTTAAAAGTTACACATTGTAAATTTTATATTTTTTATTTATTATTATATATTATATTTTAAATATTTTTAATCAATATTACATATTTTATAATATAATATATTTTAATTATTATACATTTTTTATAGTACAGTGCACAATACCTAAAAACTAAAAGAATTTTAAAATTTAATAGCTTATGATACAGAAAAGATATAAAAAAAAAGAAGCGCTAAATTGTAGCCAAGCTAATTTGCTACAACTTAGCAGCTTTATTTTGAAAATAATTATTATATATTATTGATTTATACTACTTTGAATATGTACAATTTTTATATGATACATTAAAAAATTAACAGAAATAGGACAAGTCACATGTTTTGGTCGTTGTTTATTAGCTAATTTTTAAAAATTTGTTAATTAATAAAATTTTAGCTATTAAAAAAAAAATTTAACCAATCAAAATACAAGGAAACAATAAAACATCAAAATTCATTATAAATTTTTTTTTAAAATAGGACAAATTTATCACAAATTAGCATTTTAGTCTTTAGATATCATGAACTATATTTTTTTTTTTTTTTAAATTCGGCAGTCATGCCATAACTTTATTTATCATAATTTGTATATTACATTTTATGACTACTTCTAACTGAAGCTAAAATCTAAAGTATGACCCACCCGGTTGTCCCAATGGACACCTATGTGTGACCTGCTATAGCAAGGTTTTACCTCCTCACTTTTCTCCACCTTCGTTAAGGTTTCTAAAAAGTGGTTCACCGGCAAGGACTTGCAGCCTATCATGACTCCCTTAATTTCGGCACCATGGGGAATTTATTCCCTCTACCATCCACGTGTACACTTCCCTGGTAGCTATTTCAAAACTTCTTGACCATTCTTCTTGCTTCTTTGGATGGCTAGACCTTCTTCTTTCTTTTTCACCGCCCTCCTGACTATTTCTGTCATCCTGTTCCTTGCTTTTTCTCTTTTTCTTCTCATACTTCTCCCTTTTTCGCACGCCTACTTCTTTTTCCCACTCTAGCACGGATTTGCAGCGCGAATTCCAAACTTCATCCTGGAAGAACTGAAGCCAATCTTGCATAAACTGGACCAACAGCTTAGTGATTCTGTTGTTGGAGATTCCTTGATCGTACAGACGTTTCCTTGTCTCCTTGTGAATTATTCCTCTTGCCAATTTATTCCGTCTAACTTTCTCGGTATCTCCACTCTCACAAGTCCCTCGGAGTATCTTTCCAAGCAGTTCTCTTGAGACTGCTCTTTTTCCAGTGTCATCCAAGCTCTCCCAAGCCTTTTTAACCATTTCTTCTTCTGCTTGTGCCCACCTCTGTGTGTCACTGTCACATGCAGTTAGATGTTCAAATGTTTCTTTCGTTGTATTGCACTTTTTGCATAAATCATCTTCATACAGATCAGGTCTAAAGCATCGCCTCTTCTCGAGCGTAGGCAGCAATCTATTGAAACTTTTAAGTCTAAAGCTCCAAACTTGGTTGTCTCTAATACTTCTGCCTTGCGCTTTTCTCAATTGTGTCAGGACCTTTTTGAAGACTAACCAGTCTGTTTCTGAGTTCCGTTCTACATGAACTTCGTCGTTTCTCCCCCGTAGAAAAGTCCACTCTGCTTTATGTGTTACGCCTAGCAATTTCTTGATCATCTCTCTGAGGGGAGTTTCAACTGTCTTCGTGTGCCATGTGGGTTTTAGGAAGAACCCTCTAGTGCTAACAGCATGTATATCTACTAATTTTCCTTCTTTGCGCCCTCGTTTTGCTAGCGTGTCTGCTTGCTGATTTAGTTTGTTCTGTGAGTGGGCTTGGATCTTATTAAACTCCACTTTCAACCTCTTTGTTACCACCATCTCTCTAATCGCACTGAGTATGCCGGGGTTGTTCAGTTTTAACCACTCCCTTGTCCTTTGTATCCTTAGTGCCGTTTTAATTAGATTTATCGCCATCTGACTATCTGTATTGAACATTACTTCACTATCATTCGGAACTATTAGAAGTGCTTCCACGATCCCCATTAACTCCGCTCGAGTAGAAGACGCCCAACCTTGCATTCCCCCATAGGTGCCCCGGACAACCTTACCATTTTTGTCTACCTGTACTACACTATAGCCTAACTCTAACTGACCCAAAGTTGGGTGCATTCTAACGGATCCGTCTGTATAGAAGCTAAAAGTTCTATCCCTCCAATTACAATCTAAAATCTGCACCAATTCCTCCACCTTATTTCTTCCCTTCACCGTATTCTCAATGCATATTTCTTCCCACCTCTTTGCAGTGATTTCCTTTTTAATCTTTCTAACCTCTTTTACTTCTTTTTGGTCTACTTTCCGCGCACGTCTTTCAAGTGGCCTTTTATAATGACCCAAGTTAAGCCCTATTTTCGCGTTTTCTTTACCCTCTATCCACTGTGAGATGTCTACTAGCTTGTTCAATTTAACTCTCTCCTTCTCCTTTACCTTTTCTGGGGGTGTTTCTTTCGAGTTTCTGTATGCTACCCTCGCGTTTTCTTTCTGGGATTTTTCGATCACCAACATAGAGCCCACTTCCGCTATATCTCTGGTTTTTTTAACGATTCTGCCTACTTTTGGGGAGTTTTCCTTATCACCATCAAATAACACCCACTCCTTTCTCGACCTTTTTCGTGAGACTTTCTTAATTTCTGGCTCTAGCAAAAATTGGTTAAATTCCTGTTCGCTATCTATGATTGGTTCGAGTAAGGTTCTTGTGTTGTTTTCTATCATGATTTTTTCGATTTAAGCAAACCAAAAAGCTTTCCTCCCTTTCATACTTTCCTTTCTTAGCTTTTTGATTTGCTGCCACGTTAACAGGGACTTTCCTTCTGGATCAACTAATTGCTCTATGTACCATAGCCGTAATTTCTTTAGACTTGTTAGGCTCCCCTTCCAGTTTGCTTCTTGCAAAACCTTTATAATTTTTGTGCCACTACCTTCTGCTTCACCAATTTGCCATTCCTTAATGTGCGTCTCAGATATCACTTCAAACACCAGACTTTTTGCTAACTGCATTACTTTCGCGTTTAAATTGAATTTCATATTTGCTTCGTTGAAATCGCTTTCCTCAAAGCACCATATCGGAGAAGGGTTGCAGTGTTCTAGTTGCGCCTACTTTAGTCTCAGCATTGTCGTTTTCCCCAATAAACCACTATCATTGATTCTTAAACTCCATTCTGTTATAGCATGTTCAGTATGTCTATCACAAAAAGTTTTCATCCCTATGAAGTCAGGATTTGCAACTAGACAATTAGGAGCTGTAGATACCAGTTGAGCTTTCCATTTGGCTAGTCTCATCATTGGTTGATATATAGCCTCACATACACTTCTTCGCAAAAGATTGGTCATTGCTTTGTATTCAATTCTCGGCAGTAACACCATATTATTAAGATACTTAATCTGTCCTATTGACAGCTTTTTATACCTTAGTATTGCTGTAAAGCTGGCTACATCTTTTTGAATCCTCTTCTTGCAATCCCTTGCTTGGTTCTTTTCTGTGACCCAAATGCCCAAGAACCGAATTGCCTTTCTTTTTGCATCCATTTTGACCAATTCTCCGTCGGATCCAAGTTTTATCGAAGCCTCCTCCTCTTTATTCTTCTTGTGCAGTACCAGGAGTTCTGACTTTGTGGGGTTTGTTTTTATATCGTTTATCTCATAGTATTCGTTGGCTACTTTGGTAATTGTTTCTAGATCCTTTTTCAACCCCCCGATGAAGGTTGTGTCATCTGCATATGCCAAACAGTTTATTTTCGCCTTTTCCTGCCTGACTAAGCCTTTATTTATATCTATTGGCCAATTCACCTCCATTTTATATCCTTCCTCTAGACTTTGGATCTTGCACAAGAGAGGGTC
>QKWP01002474.1:42744-54268 GCA_003550325.1 Gigaspora rosea
ATAATTTGGCTCAAATAAACCCGATTTTGATTCAAATGAACCTAATCTGGTTCAAATGAACCCAGTTTTGGTTCAATAACCTGAATTGGGTTCAAAACTAAAAAGTTACCAAAATAGGGTTTGTGTAACGTTACACGACATTAGCAGCATGTAACCAAAAATTATTTTTGCGAAAGCAGTACAATAAGCCTTTGTGTAACCTATATGCATATAAATATTACACAAATTATATTGCCCAATCATATTGCAGTATAAATAAATACTATACTTTAATAAAATTATTTATATTGTTAGTCTAAACGTTATAGTTACACAGTATAAATAGGTAATCTAAACATTATCATTACACAGTATAATAGAGTAATCTAACCGTTATCATTACACAAAAACGTTACACTCAAATTTTTTTAGTATATAGTTATAGATTTAATATAACAAATTATATATAATTTGAAATTTTTATAATTTTTTAAAAAATTTTAAATTTTTTATGATTTTTTAAAGTAAAAGTTAAAATATTAATTTAAATTAATTAATTTCTAAAATTAATAATTTTTATTGCTATATATGAAAATTTTATAAATATTTTTTAAAAATTTTAAAAATGTTAAAAAAATATATAATTTGTTATATTAAATAAGGGTTTTTCTAAATATCTCTGGCCAGAGATATATAGTTTATATATTTCTGGCCTTTTGACCAATCAAATTACGAGAAGATCACATGTCATGTGTTGAACCGATTGCCGATGCAAAATCGGCTGTGCATCGCAGAACCGGACAGATAAGTTAGATCATTTTGATCTATTTTTTTATTTTTTTTATTTGTTTTGTTTACTTGCTTCCTTCGCTTTCTTCGCTTTACTAACAGATTTTTTATTTCTTTTTTATTTAGCTTGTTATCTTTCGTCATGCTGTCTTGGTGTCGTAGTTGGTGTCGTAGTTGGTGTCATAGTTGGTGTCGTCGTTGGTGTCATCAATGTTGCCGTTAGATTTCCTCTGGATTCGGCGTATTATATTTCTCTGACGTTTTTGTGGGTTGATCTTGCATTTGTAGATGTTGTCTTTCGGGTGGTCTTATAGGTAGTCTTTCATATTTCTCTGACATTTTTCTGGGTGGTCTTATAGATATCCGTTCGTTATTGGTGTCATCGTTGCTGGTGCCTCCTTTCGTCGCTGATGTTATTCGTTGGTCCTTTTCGTCATTGGTGCTTTTTTTATCTTTGGTGTGTCATTTTTGCTTTATGCCGTATCATGCCGTATATGCTAAATAGAATGGGCTTAGGGTTAGAGTTATAGTGTTAGTGTTAGTGTTAGTTAGTGTTAGTGTTAGTGTTAGTTATACGGGGTTTAGTGTTAGTTAGTGTTAGTGTTAGTGTTAGGTTTAAGTTAGATAGTAGCGCGAGATTATGTAAGTGTGGATACGTATTAGTTGTATAATAAATATGAAATAAATATAAATAAAGTGAAATATATATAGTATAAAAACTTGGCAGTCGGGCGCATTCTTTATAGTTAGAGTTAGGGTAAGCGCCAATATAGTCTTTTTTTCGGTTGGGTTAGTACGAATTTTTATAAACCGTCCTAAATTGCGTTTCCGTACTATACTACTTTACTATATCTCCTCGATACTTGGTAGGCCATGAATCCCAATAAAATTAACCGATTTTTATGTTGCGGACCATAATGAAATCGGATTAAAATAAAATATAGAATTCTATTTAACCCTCTTATACCTGTTTAATATAAACTCTATAACATCAAATCTTAACCCCTAACCCTAAAGAATGTCAAGTTTTTTATTCTATACATATTTTACTTTAATTATATTTCAGTCAGGAATATTACCATATTTGGTTATTGACAATCGCACCTTATTTAGTGATGATCGTCAATCGGATTATTCTAGTTCTTTTTCTAGATTGTTCCACGTATAACAATGATTAGCCAATCAAATTGAGAGCCAATAGTTCTTGACTACCGGTATATGGTATATAGTTTCTTTAATGATACTAAAACTAGTTCTTTTGTATACAAATTTTTTTTTAATTCCGTTGCTTGCCTATTAACCTTAACCTTTTTTTTTTTGCTATACACATGGCTACAAATATTCTTTAAACGAATCAAAATCTTGACTTTAACAGCTGCTAGCGCAGTGTAGAAGATAAGTGTTTAAACTGGGATCTTTCAACCGGTGTGGATTGAAAATTTTAAACGAGTTAGCAAAGACATTTTTTAAAGAAAATCAACTTCTTTGAATCTTGTAGATGCACTTTACGAAGATACTATACTGAAAGGTTTGAATCTTAATCTCGACTTGATCAGCAGCAAAAAAGCATTACAAATGCATTTTGCAAGAACATTTAGTAACCTTTTTTGAATTTTACTGAGATTCAAATTTAATATTTATTTAACATAGAAATAACGATGGGCTTTTAAGAAACATTCATTCTGAATGTTGAAGCATTGATTTTTTCAGAAGATTTTGCCGTCCGAATTCCAAACTATTACAACTTGGGTTTGTTCGCGCCCAAACTCTGGTCATATTAATATCTTAATAGTTTTATTTTTATTTATAATCTTTATTTAAACAAATAGTATATATTTTCGTAGTTATATATAATATGTATTTTTACAAAATAAATTAAATAAATAAATTATGCCTCCCGGTGTCCTCCTTAAAAGGATTTTTTTTTTAAAAAAATATTAATTTTTATTTAAAATACTTATAAGAATCAAATGACCTTTATTCTATGTTTCTGAATTTTCGACGCCATCACTATTATCAAATTCATAATCTGAATTAAATAAGAACCTTACCTCCTCTAAAATAATTAATAAATCATCTTTCTTTTTTTGCTTGAATCCACGATACTTCTTTCGAACACTTTCGTTCATCTGTTCGAAAAATGCTTCAATCTTTGCAATGATCTCTGCTCTGCTCATGTTTGTTTCTGCTTCCTGGGCAATTTTTTCTTGTTTTGTGACTGGAATTGACTTAAAAATATAACTATGATTCTTATCACAAAAAACATTAGTAAAATAATCTTCTCTAGCTTGCTTTGCTAGACTTGTAAAATCTATCAACTGTGCACTTAACTCCTGTCCTCCCAAGCTTTTACAAATAGTTCTCAATTCAATCGGGTCAAAGAAACTATCCTTTCTTAGACGAATTCTAAATCTTTAATATTCTACAGTTGAATCGGGTCGGGTTCTTGGGCCAGTCGTTTGAAGATCATTATATCCAATTGAATTAAAAAAATTGCAACGCAACTATTTTATAAGTTAATGTACAGAATTATTAAGAATAAATGCAAACATAAACATATCGAATTACCTGGAATTTTTTGCAATTTCTCGCAGTGATTTCCCAATGACATGCTTGCAGGACAGGTGGTATCAATGTTTTCAGGGGTTTATTTATCTCCTCTAAAACCGCATCTAACCCCTGGTGCTGATTAAAGAGTCCTGATTGAGAAACTACACTGTTCTTTTCTATGATATCTCGTATAGTCGGATCAAGCTGCATTAATTGTACTTCATCTACAATATTTATCATACGGTATATCGGATGACGTCGTGCTAACCACACTGGCGAAAATACCCTTTTCGCAGCTCTTTTTAATAATGGATTATTGTTCCTAATGGCCACTCTATAATTAATAATAGACTGAAGATAAATGAAAATCTATATAATACCAGTAAATTTTAGTAATTAATTGTAAATGCTTCAATACAGCAACAAAAAAAAAAATAATAAATTTACCTGTTCAAATTTTAATTGGTAAAGCGAATCCTTTTGATTTTTCACCCAGGCTAAATATTCTTCCACCGACGAATTAGAATGTCTCTTGACGTATAGCCACGTCAATTCCATAGCTATTGCTTTATGGTAAATATTGCAGACCGAATCCCAAGACTTATGATGATCGTGGCACTTCTTGAAGTAGGCAAGTTGATTCTTGGTTTTGTACCCTTGAGATATCGCAAATTGTCTAATATCAACATCCCTTTTTAATTAATTTAATTGAATAAAAAATAGTTTTAGACGAAAATGAAATAATTTTTAAATAAATTATCAATGGCTTAGAAGGCCTAGTAAAATAAAAAATTCAACTTATCAAACACTGTAATATTTATTACTGATTTAAATCAGTAAATTTATTCGATTCTATCATGTGATTTTACGGACACGCATGTCCGCGAAATATGAATTCTTGAATATCATCCGATATGTTGAATTTTTTAATTCAGCCAGAAGTGCGGAAGTGTCAAAAGCTAAAGTCGCATAATACATATAATCCTATAAATATTTAAGAGCTATAAATTTTTGTTAATTTAATGTTAAACAATAGATTCAGTTAATGTGACCCCATGATTTTTGTGATAATGAACGAGGAAAATTTTCAAGATTCTAAATTGTCTATTAATTCATATTTGGTAAGATTTTTAAAATCTACAAAAATCTCCAATTTTCATACAACATTTTGATCTGCAGAGGTCACACCTTTTTGCAAAGCGCAATAATTACTAGTAGATAGTGGCTCCAAGTAGTGTTCCAAATCAAAAATCGATTAATTAATTGACTTGACAACTAATCGATAGATAATTTTATTACTAATCGATTGTTGACGATTAATTGACTAATCAGTTAATCGATTAGTTGACTAATCGACTAGTTATTTTATATATCATACTTTGATCTTGTAATTAATAGCCATTTCGATATACCAACTAGTCGACTAGTCAATTAATCGATTAATTGACTAATTGATTAATCGATTAGTTGGCAATAATCGATTTTCAATCAATTGTTTAAAAAATTTTGAACAACTAATCGATTGCATTTTTGGTCCGATTTGTAACACTAACACCAAGAGCAAACAAGCTATACACTTATGCATTTAATGCAAGACTTACAAGTTTTCTTTTGGAGTCACAATCATATTATGAAATCGATGCCATTATTACATATTAGGCTATGAATTTAGTATTTCAAACTTTTGACTTAATTTACAAAAATAATACAACATTAACTTACCAATTCAATTCTACATATGCTCAAAGCATGTTCATTTCCTCGTGTAATTGTTCAGGAATAAGAACAAGCCAGGGGTATTTCTCTTTTACTTTAATTATACGGTGATACAGAACGCCATCACATGTAACAGCCACCCAATGGCGCCTTCTATCTTTAATTCCTGAAATTTTCTCAATATGAGAAAGAACCTTTTCAACATTTATTGTTGAATTTGAGTTAATATTAAGAGGATCAGGAACAAAAATTTCCGGAATATTAACTCCCTGGTGCACAGACGACTTCTGAGTAACACTAATTCTTGGTACAGTAGGTGACCTAGTTTCCTTTTCAACAAGTTATGGTTTAAAAATTATTGATCGCACTTTATCACTTTTCTCTAACCCTGAAACATCTTGTTTAGATAATTCTGACAATGCTAGTAGACGAGCTCGGCACTTAGGGCAAATTTGTTTTCGATTTTCAATATTTTGTTCTCCGCAGCTAGTGCACCGTTTATCGCAGTGGCTACTCGAACATGCATTAGCTACAAGGGAATCAATTTCATTAGTTGCAGATAGTTTTTCTTCACACAATAATTCAAAAATTTCATTAAGATAAACATGTAATTCTTGATCTACTGCTTCTTGCATTTCTAATGTAATTTCAAAAAGATTCTTGTATTGTGGCCTATCAAGAAAATTAAACGGTGCGTTAGTAGTATACTAAATATAATTTTGCAGCTCCATATTAAAAGCAACGAAACTAGTAACAATATGAAATATCATTGTGTTTAGTCCTCGATCGAGATAATTTCGCTGCCCTTTCTGCTCATTATCAAACGCTATAAATAAAAGTCCGTTAGGTAAAGGTTCTTCTCTTTCTGATAGCCCGCCTAACCAATTTTGAAAACGAGAATAGCTTCCTATACAATATTATTTAATTTAATATTCATTAAGTAATTATTAATAGTTAGAAGCAAATTAAATAAAATTAAATACAGAAATATTAACCTGAACACGTTATATGGTTATCAATGTTAATAATGGTTTTCGATTGCGCAATGGAATATTTGATAGCCGATGCCATAAGATTTATTTCTGAGACATATTTCCCATGTCTCAACCCGTAAATTAAATCAACAGCCATTGCTCTTTTAAAAGTCTTTTCAGCACTTAAGGAATTTGTATTAAGATTATTGTGGGGCAGTATCTCAATAAATTTAACAACAACTCGATTACGTTTACTCAGCCATGTTTGCGGATCATAGTTTAATAGATTTTCTAAAGAAAATCTATTATTATCTCTAATTAGAGATTCAATATCTTTATACAAACTTTCTCGTTCACGTTGAGCGATATTAATAACTTCTTCTATACGTTTATGCTGGTCATTATGCCAAAAATCCCAACGTTGAATGAGTTCATCATTCTCTTCACACTTCTTCTGATATAATTCCTTTAAGTGAAGTATCTCCTTACAATATTTACTTATTGTTTCTCTCAATCCTTTTATTTCCCCGTTTTGAATTTCTACCTGCAAAAGTAACTCTGTAATCGCATTAGTGAAGTATGCTACATCTTCGCTATTTTCTTGACTCATATCGAATAAGCTTTTGGCTCTTTCAAAATCTATTGATAGGTGCGACCCACCAAAGTTAGTTGTCTCTTCGTGAGCTGACCTAGAATCATTATCAGGGTTAGTATTAGTTTGAGATTTTTTGTGAGTAGAAGACGAAGACGAAGATAACGAGAGTGATGAACTATTTAATAGCCGCTGGTAAAAATGATCCTTAGAGATAAGTTGATTATAATGTATTTGGCAGATCGAGTAAGTACTCAACGAAGAATGAAGATCTACGAGTTCAGGTATAAAAGGGTGATATAACGGGAGTCACCTTTCTGCTGCTGGACAGTCTGCATGTCTCCAGGTTTGTAACGGATTTGTATCACAGGCTCTTAAGTTAATTTCTTCATAATTTTTAACTAAACCTTGGAAAATGCACGGAAGTTCTTGTGCGTTTGGTCGTTCTGATTGCGACATCTTTATACTCTAGTGTAAAACTTAAAAAAAAAAAACGTTAGTTTTATATAAAATTCACTCAAAAGTCTTGGATTTTTAAGTTTCATTTACTTTTTTAATAAGCGTTGATCCCAAAACGTTATTTATTGATCCTGAAAGTAAAGTTTCTTATTTATGGGTTCATATAATTACTGGCGGTATATAAGTAGTACAAGAATTTTTAATATACAATTAAAAAATGAAAAAAATGCGAAAAGTATTAATTGATAGCTAATCAAATTTTTGCAGATTATTCTAGATTCAATTTCTGTATTTGGCAATTTCCCTGACTGTATTTATTTAATATTTATTATACAACTAATATGTGTCCATATTTACGTAATCTCGCGCTACTATCTAACTTAACTCTAACACTAACTACACTAAACCCCGTATAACTAATATTAACACTAACTAACACTAACCCCCATATAACTAATACTAGTACTAACTAACACTAAACCCCGTATAACTAACACTAACACTAACTAACACTAACACTAAACACAAAAAGCACCAACGACAAAAAGGACTGACGAATAACATTAGCGACGAAAGGTGGCACTAGCAACGATGACATTAACGACGAACAGTGATGATTCCATATCTATAAGGCCACCCGCAAAAATGGCAGAGAAACGAAAGACCACCTATGAGACCACCCGAAAGACAACATCCACAAATGCAAGATCAATCTACAAAAACATCAGAGAAATATAATATGCCGAATCCAGAGAAAATCTAATAGCAACATTGACGACACCAACAACGACACCAACTACGACACCAACTACGACACCAACTACGATACCAACTACAATAGCACAACGAAGAATACAAGCTAAATAAATGAATAAAAAAGAAATAAAAAAATTTGTTAGTAAAGCGAAGGAAGCGAAGGCAAAGTAAACAAAAACAAATAAAAAAAATAAAAAAAAACATATCAAGATGATCATCTATACTTATCTGTCCGGTTCTGCGATGCACAGCTGATTTTGCATTGGCAATCAGATCAACACATGATATGTGATCTTCCCGTTCTTTGATTGGTCAAAAGGCCAGAGATATATAAACTATATATCTCTAGTCAGAGATATTTAGAAAAACCCATTAAATAATAGGGTGTTTCTAGGCATCTCCCGCGGGAGATGTATCTCCCGCGAAATTGGCTAATAAAACTCATTCCACGTGATGATCGATGCCAAATTAGCGAATAGTTAATTGCCCTTGGTGTAACATAATACGATCAGAAAAATTTCAAAACAAACATTCGCCTTTTCAAATATTGTTTATTTCTTGAACATTTACATAAGAAACTACCTTTCGAGCCTAACAAAAAAATTTTTCTTGACCAATTTTACTATATACATTACTAACACTAACCCTTACACAAACCCTAACCCTACCTTAAACGAATTTGGTTGTGGGAGATATATAACTTATATATATCCTGCGAGAGATGCCTATAATTTCCCTAAATAATATTATTTAAAAAAAAATTAATTTATTTAATAAAAAAATTAAGTTTATATATTACTATATTTAGTAATTCTATTTATTATATAAGTTATATTAAAATTACTAATTTCGTACTGGTGTAATATTACACAAATTTGTGTTACCTTAATTATTTTAAAAACTACTGCATAGAATTTTATAATTTTTTTTTATTTAAAAGCCTTAGATTTAATAAATATTTTATATAATTTTTAGCTTGATATTGTATTTATTTAGCTTTAAAAAGTGTCCACAATGCATTGGTAGCCCCTGTACTTAAAAAGTTACAAAGTGTCAAAAAAGTTAGGAATAAATAAAATAAATTAAAAATTAAAAAAATAAGTAAAAAAAAACAAATGAAAAACAAAAAATGTAAGCAAACTAATAAAAAAAATAAATAAAGCTCCAAATCTTTATTTTTCTGAAATAAGAGCTCGCATTCTTGCAAATTCAGAAATTGCAAAAGCTGAGTTAATATTCTTGCAAATGTTAAAAAAGTCTGTGTTGGTTTTTGCCTGGAAGTAAGAGTTCTGTTCTTGCAAAGTGCCAAAATAAATTAATAAAAAAATTTTAAAAATAAAACAAAAAACAACAAAAACAAAAAATATAAAATGAAACAATAAATAAAGCAAAACCTTGTGCTTAACTAAATTATTTCTCTAAAAAAGCATTTTTAAAAATTTAAAAATTCTAAGAAAATTGTTTAAAGTTTAAGTTGGCATGTACAAAGTGCCAATAAGTTGTTGGTTTTCTTGCAAAGAGCTAGTGTTCTTGTAAAGTACAAAAACAATTAAAAATAAATAAATAAAAAAAAAACAATCCAAAACAAAAGCAAAAAAAAGCAAAAACAAAAAAAAACAAATTGAAAATAAAAAAACCAAAATGAAATGAAAAAACAATGTGAATAGAAGATCTAATTTAAAACAAAAAGATCTAAGGGGAGTGACAAAAATCAGGTGATTTTTTAGGGTGGAGGGGAGTGGGAGGGGGTAAAAAAAAGTTGAATTATATATAAGAATCTGGCTATATATATGGGGGTGAGTCAGTAGAAAAGGTACAAATTTATCTAATATATTTGTCCCTTTTTTACTGACTCACCCCCATATATTAAGGAAAAGGGAGGAGGTAGACCTCTGATAAAAAATAATTAGGTGATTAATGACACTGCCCTAATCTAACCTTGTAATACAAATTTGTAGATTAATTTCGATTTATTTAAAATATTTCAAAAATATAGTTCAATGCATTCTTGGTAATCATCAAAAAATTTTATACATAGATATTGATCGATATATAGCACTTAATCGTTTTATATCGATTATAAAATATCGTTATATATCGATTAAAATATCGTTATATATAGTGTTCCAAATCGGACCAAAAAATGCAATCGATTAATCGCATAAAATTTTTAACCAATCGATTAAAAATTGATTGTGCCAACTAATCGATTAATTGATTAATTGGTATAATTGATTATTCGATTAATCGAATAATCAATTAATCGATTACTCATATATAGTAAAATGATACTAGTCATGTGTAAAATCATGATTATAAGACTAAAGTATTGGTGAGCAAATTATGATCAAGAATGTCATCGCAATTCAAATCATGATAGTACTAAATCAACTTTAACCATATATAGTATTGTGTATCGATTTGTAATAAAATTCTTAAATTAACTAGTTTATATGGATTTTGACAACTAGTTAGTTAATCGACTAGTCAATTAGTTAGTCAATCGATTGATCGATTAATCAATTAATCGGATTAATCGATTGATCGATTAATCGATTAATCGGATTAATCGATTAATCGCATATTTAAAAGTCAATCAATTAATCATCGATTAATCGATTAATCTGATTAATCAATTTTCGATTTGGAACACTAGTTATATATCGATTAATTGGATAAAAATCGATATATATCTATAATCAATATATATCATAATATCATTATATATCGATTAATTGAATAAAAATTGATATATATCATTTTTTATATATATATATATTTTTTTGGCAATCCTGCCTTTATTATTTGAGATATGAGTATACTACTCTAGGATTTTATAGACTAATGCCTACGATTCCCTCCCTATCACAATAAAGACTCATCCGGTTACCGAAGTACCTAAATGCGATCTGCTGCAGTCAAGATTTGTCTCCAATTTTCTGTTTTCTAACGCATAGAGAACTTTCAAATTATTATCGATAAGCTCTTGCTGGCTTTGTCAGGACAACCCTTATTCTTTATTTTTCTGTGGTTTGGCCGATATCATCCAAAATGGTCTCATCGCACCCTCTATCCAATTTCCCAAGATGCGCTTTGCTTCTTTCACCAGCTTCTCGAATTTGCCCAAAGGCTTGCCCTCTACTTCAGGCCCGCCCTGGGAAACCTTCTCATTACTTGTTTTCTTTCTTTTCCGCTAATTTCCAATTCTTTAGTGTCCTCGTCCCTTACATCAACTTTACGCTTCCTTACTTTTTTTATGTTTCTTTCTTTTTCCCATTCGGTTACAGCTTTGCATCTAGGTTTCCAAATTTTTTCTGTAAATTTGTCGTTCATTCTTTCAAAAATTTCGTTTTTCTCCTTTATTTCTGTGGGTGACTCTTCTTGCTTTATTACAGGAACCAGACCTTGCATTAAAAGCCTTCTTCTCTTTTTCCTGTTTTCGGCACTATTTCAGGCCCAAATGGTTTCCCATTTTCGTTTTTGTTCAGGGCCCCAATCTAGCTTCCTATCTTTGAAGGCTTCTTTAAATACCTCGGCCTCGTTGTATATCATTTTTTATATTAAATCATTATATATCTATAAATCGATTATAATCATAATTATTTGAAACGATATATAACGATTAGCAAATCTTTAACGATTATATAGTGTTTTGACTGCGTCATGAAAATTTCACCCCAAATCACCGGGTAAAAAAAAAAAAAAAAAA
>QKWP01002475.1:0-58166 GCA_003550325.1 Gigaspora rosea
GACAGGCAGTATAATTACAGATCACATAAATACTTTTTGAAATTATGATAAAAATAATAAATAAACAAATTAATTATAAATGAATGAGTAAAAAGCCATATATAAAATTTATATTGATTACGATTAACATAATATTTTGCTCAATCAGTATTTAAGGAATCATTAATGTAAAATATTTTTTGTTTTGAAATAAAAACTCGAACTGTTTGTAGTAAACTAAGATATTAAATTTATTTTCTTTACCATACAATAATTAATTCAATATTTAATTTGACAATTAGATAAAATTAAATCTTTTGCGAAAATTTCAAATACATGCATACGAATAAGGTAACCAATTTAGTACAAAAAAAAGAAATAAAAAAAATATTTACAGCAAGATATCAAAAAAAGATTCCGGCCAATGAGTTCAAGATCACTGCAAATATTTCTTTTTTTTGTAAGAACAATATGGTAAACTGAGATTTTAGATCTTTCTTTACACCTAAAGGTAAAATTACCATTATCAGGGACCACCACAACACCAATGGTCCCTCCCACTCGAAAGGGGATTTCACATACTAAGGCCATATATAGAAATCTCATAATAAAACGACCGTTTTGTTTTATAACCCTTTAAATTTACAGTTTGCAAAAATAAGGGGTTATCTTGGGTACAATCATGCATAAAAACCCGGTTTACTTGAGGTCGTATCACAGCCGAGGCAGGATTATTTCGCCGTCAAATGATGGCTTATTGGAATTCGCCTGCTACAATCAAACCCGATGGGACTAGAATATTTCTTTTACAAGAAAATTTATAGCTTTGACAAATCACAAATAAATAAACCATGACTCAGTTGTTAAGTCACCTTATTTTAGTAATATAGTTTATTTTGTTTAGATATTTTGATAATTTTACATTTATATATTTAGAAACGATACATGATAAAAATCAATTTTCTTTGAATAAATTTGTGTTTAGTTCTCTGATTATTTCTTTGCATTTTTTTTTAGACTTTTCATTTCTATTAGCTCTTCTCAAATTTCTTCTAAACTTTTTTAACATGTAATGTTCTTTACCATAATATCCATATCCCACATAATTTAAACACAAAAAATTAGTTCTGCTTTTTGAATTTACCCAATTATTTTTTGTTTGCATGCTTGTTTCAATTCCACAAAGGCAGTGTTTGAAATAAAAAAATGAACCTTTCAAGGTGATTCTTTCGAGAATATGATGAATATCTCTACTTAAATATTTATTTCTTACTTTACCACTGAATTCATAATAATTTTCATTACTTCTGATCCAATATCGAAGTAACATGAAAAAACTGGTTTCAGGATTATAACCGAGGATTTCAATAAATTTTTCCTGGATCATATCCATAAAGAGCTTTCTGGTAAATCTGTTAGTTTGCAAAATTCCTTTAATTGTTTCAACTGGAGGTTTGTCAAACATGACATGTTCATTAAATAGATCTTCGATTAAAAATTTAAAGGAAGATTTAACGATGATGAGTTTTTTGCCGGCATCCATATCTTCATTTAATAGTTGTTTATTATAATTTTGTAATTGTTCTTTTGTAATAGTTTGATAATTGGTTTCATGTTTGTAATTATAGATTTGATTTGAATTTGACTGAATGGGCAGGAATAGAAGAACGTAAATTTATATCTTTTATACCTTTCAAAGTCGTACATACGGAGTGTGATTTCTAATTAATCGAAATTCTATACACGAAAGTCTGCAATTCAAATAATATTAATTTAGTAAAGACACTATTCACAAATTATTGTATTAAATATCTTATTCTATTTTGTGCCATTACTTGATTATACTAACCGGGTCAATCCTTCACTCATTTCTTTGTTTTATATTCTTACTTAACTTAAAAGCGGCATAGACTTTTCGCATAACTTAAAACAAACCGCAATTTTTGAATGGTTAATTATTCAATTTGGAATTCTAGGAGCTTTACTTTCTATTAAGGGCAATTATGATCGACATCACGTGGATCACAAATGAAAAAATTCTTCGAACAAATCCAAATTCGAAAATATCATTTAGTATTCTATAATGTTTTTAACCACTTGGAAAAGGCTTTATTAATTATTAAAACGGAGTATATTAGGGGTAATTTGAATTTATTAATCTTGTAAGAAACAAAATAATCCAAAAGAATGTAATACTAAAAAGAATTAGTAAAAATATTAAATACTGACGTTAATGAATGTAAGAATCGAATTTTCTTTATTTCCACGTTACTTCTTCTGATTAACCATTTGTATAAAAGACCGAATACGCGTGAGAATCTTTGTTTCATGCTTATCAAAATGGTTAACCATTCGGACTAAAGACCGTATAATATAGTATACAATTAAGATCAAAACGATTAATACAATCAAACAGAATAATGTACTAAACAAAGTCCAATCTCTTTGCGACATAACTGTTCGCGTAATTAAATATCTACTAAATGGATACGATCCCTACGCGTACTTAAGCTCAATTTCTTTGTTTAATCCTTGATTTAAATGCGGCACAAAATTTTCGTGTAATTACATGAAACAGGTTTTGAACAAAAAATTCTTGCTCATTTCTGAGTGGTTTTCAATAATACTTCTATTTACGTGACATTAAATATCTTATTCTATTTTGTGCCATTACTTAATTAACCGATCCAATTCTTCACTCATTTCTTTGATTTATATTCTTACTTAACTTTAAAGCGGCATAGACTTTTCGCATAACTTAAAACAAACCAATTTTGAACAAAGTATTCTTGCAATTTTCGAGTGGTTAATTTATCGAGTACCAATTAGATTCAATTTGGAATTCTATAGATGTCACTTCACATAGTTTAACTATAAAAACTTTTGAAGAATTCCAATTTGGATTTCGTCTTACGCGTCATTATTTTAATTCTAAAAATGGTATAATATTTTATTCCATTCGGGCAAAAGACCGTATAGTTTACTTAAAATTAACTATGTATTAATAACGGAAGGTTTGCTTGCCTAATATTTAAACACCCTCAACTGCTCTACCAACGCTTCTAATAAAAAAAAAAAATCAAAATAAATCAAATGGATCAAAATCTTTTTATTTTAGTTTACGTTGATAAGAAATTCGAATTATCAGATTATACCTACGCATATAAACATTTTGTTAAAAAGCTTGCTTGAATGCTGGTAACCTTGAAAATTTTAATATGCAACTGAGTAAGGACAACCGCATCCAATATTCTTTGGATACCACGAACGAGAATCTTTTGAATCCTAAATACATCACATGGTTTCGTCTAAACTATAGAGTGACTTGTATAGAAATTGTCGATCATCGCAGTTAGCCAATCAAAATCAACAATTGATTTTGATTTGTGAGACGTGCATTCCTAATTAGGTTCAAAGTTGATTTTTAAATGAATTCATTCAATTTTAATTGACAAATTTTGAGAGTCAAAAATTTTTTTGTAAGAGGATTAACAGTTCTAAGATGATTCTATCAGGCGATGCATTCCTAATTAGGATTCAATAAATTCAATTGACAAATTTTGAGAGCTAAAAATTTTTTGTACAATCTACAAATAAATTTATATTACAGGCATCTGATCTTCTATTTTGCAGGGGTTTGATTTGTGATTAATTACGCAATTATAAAAGAAATCTAACAATTCAAATTTTTTATTTTAAAACAATACAAAAATAATTCTAATTTAATTGTCACTAAAGAATTATTTGTCACCGAAAATTAGAATTATAATTCTAATATAATTGTCACTAATTATTTGCCACCGAAATTAGAATTTAGTACAGTATTAAAACTGAAATAAGAAGTGAAGTTTTGTACAAGGTTTTTTTTCTAACAAAATGCTATAATGCGCTGTGGATTTTGGCAACAATATTTATTAATAAAAAATTTATAAAGTTTGTGATATGTCAATCAATCGAGAAATTATGAGTACTACTAAGAATGCGTCTTCTCCGTCTGGCATACAGTGTTCATCTTCAGTCAACCAAATTTTTGAAAGTAAATTTTGACATTTGTTACAAAAATTTAAATAACTTGCGTATTTTTTTTTTGTAAATGTCATGTTTGCTAATTCTTTTTTTAAGTTTTTGTAAAATTTGATAAATTATTGAGTTTTTAGATCTCAACCGTTTTGTGACTGAGATTGGACAAAAACGCACATTAATATTGTGGATTGGCAATGTCGTATTTCGTTTGATACAGAATTCGCACAGGAGTATTTTTTGATGTCGTGTTGATGGCATTTGAATTAAATATTTTCGTTGAGCTATAGGCGCCTTTTATATAATTTTATTATTCATTAAAATCATAAGAATTCTAATAATAGTACAAAAAAATTAGCCAATCAGACAAAAGAACTTTGTAGATTGAAAAGAATTTTATACTAAAAAAGATTCATTCTTTGTTTCAAGAATTTACTCACAAAGATCGATAAATAATTAATAATCGCTTATCCATCCATTCTAACAGAATCTTAATTATGTAAGAATCGAATGTTCTTGATTTCTATGATAACTTATAATTACAAATTTTGATAAAAGACGCGTGAGAAAATATTTGTTTCTTAAAAACATTTACTCAAAATACGTTACTAATACAAATTGCGTAAACTCAGCGTGTAAAATTTTTTGCTTATTAGTGATAATTGGAGCGATTAACTCGGAAATTATTAAGAATATTCTTTCAAAATTGACAATCTTTACGTGAAAAGTCTTTGTATCGTATCTTTAATTAGGTAAAGATATTAAACAAAGAAACGCGCGCGTAGTTATTGGACTTTGGCGGTAAAATTAAGTACTCTATATAAATTACGTTAATTAATAAAAATTTTGGTTTACACGTAACACTTGACCAATGTTATTTTTTTGTGTATATGTAAGAGCATTTGTCCTTATTTCAAGAATCAGCTAAATAAACTAATTTATATATATCAGATATCATAGTTGTTAATTTATTTTACATAGACTTAATTTTTATTTCTATACAAAGTTATTCAAAAATTAATTTAGCTATTTATAAAGTTATTTTCTCAATGAAACAAGTCTTACGCGAGTTGATCGCCCTCCTTTTTACTAGTGCATACTAAAACTACATTTCTTTGTTTAATATCATTACCTAATTTAAAGCTCATTGGCTTTTCGCGCGTAAAAGTTATTTCGCAACTATTTCTTTAATTTACTTATTATTAATTATGAAACAAAAAGAGTTAAACAAAAGGATTTATCAAACGATTGCTATGACGCGTAAAAATTTTTGCTAATTGGTGGTATTGGGTTTAGTTATTTATATCATTTCTTAACTATAAATACTATAAATTCATAAGATTTCAGTAATTAATTATTTAAAGAGTCATTCATAACTTTCACGCTCAAAAAAATATCAATACAGCAACAAACATGAATAAAAAAAAGTCTAATCCATCATTAAAAATTCAAAATAACCCTGAGGACCAAAATCTTATAGTTCCAGTTTACGTTAATCAGAAATTCGAATTCTCAGATGAGATAAAAAATGTCAATGATGTCTACGCATTCCAACATTTTGTTAAAATTCTTTGCAGGAATGTTAGTAATTTTGATAAACAAAGGGGTAAGGACAATATCCAATATTCTTTGCATATCACGAGTGAGGCTTTTTTGGATTCTAAATACAACTACTTGACGAATTTATGGACAAACATGAGATATTTCAACATCAACATCTTATTCATCTTGGTTAAGAATCATGAGCATGTATCCCACATGGAGGAGCTTTTTGGTGATATTATTATCACAATTGATCCGATATATGATTTAACATTTAGATACCAATCGGATAACATTCAAGAATTTACAACTATCCTTCGAAAATTTAATCCACAAACTTTTCTCAACGTTTGTGAAAATCACAAAAATGCTACTATTTACGATAAAACATCTTTAAATTCATATTTCAATGTTAAGAATATCAAGGTTAAAAAGAGGACTTTAATGGAATATCAGACCAAATTAACACAGGAAGAAATTGACATCCTAATTTTTAGATATCTGAAAGCTGGGAAATATATTAGGAAACGGAAACTAAGAGGTGGTTTTAAACCAAAAAATTACATTAATCAAAAAAAAATATTTCAATGCCCAGACACTTAAAACGATCGAAGATACTGTCAAGAAATTTTCGATTATATTCAAGAATACTTGCAAGTGCGAGCGACAATTTTTCTTCCACAATCTGATAAATTACATTTTAAAGTCAATTAATCCAAGACGTACAAAAATGAGACATAACATGACCGGTCAATGATTAAATAGAAAAATCGCCAAAATTTTCAGATCATGTGACTTTGCATGATTAATTATATGTTTCATTTTTAAATAAAATTTTTTTATTGATATAAGTGAAATAATGGTGGTAATGCCGGCTAGACAATTTTATTTTGGAATCCATCGTCCACCTCAATGGAATTACTTTAGAAACTTTATGTAATGCAAATAATAATTAAAAAGAATACTTTTTATATTAACGCTAAGAATCTTACTAAATCACATGACCTAACGTCCGTATTTTTAATTATCAGTTATATGAATCGATTTATTAAAGCAAATCTGGACCCGCTCTTTCAAGAGGTTATTAAACTTTATAGCTTTAGACCGGTTAGCTTTATTTAAAGTATAAATTGCGCAAACGAAAGTAACTAATTTAATTTTTTTAGAGAAAAGTATATAAAATGAAAATATTTTACTCGGATTAATAACACATTCTACTCACTAAACTGCTTAATTTTAAATGGGAAATTTCGGCCGAATTTTGGTATAAGGATATAGAATAAATTCAGTCAGAAATTTAGGGAAACCTTGATTCAGATTTAAAGATAATTTCAGCCAAAATTTTAATCTGGTATTATAGCCTAAATCAAGTACCAAATCTCAAAAGAGTAATAAATAGCCTATATTTTACAGAAGATATCCATAAATTTCAGCCGAAATTATTCGACTGAAATTATTTCTTGGCCGAAATTACCAGTGTCGATTATATAAATTCTGACTGGAATTAACACACTCTGGCCAAAATTATAAGATTTATAACATGGCCTAAGTGTAATACAGATCTTCTGCTGTATTTCTTCGTAATCACGTGCTGTTTATCAAATTTTATCAATTCAAAATTTTATACAAGGTTAACTATTACGACCGGATCTAAGTGTACTAAAAATCAATACGTAATCTAAATGCAGATAGACTTTTCGAGTAATCGTTTAACGAGTCTTGAAACGGTAATCCGAACAAATTTTTCATGTGCCATGCCATAATAATCTGAAATTTAATAAATTTCTTTATTATAATATATAAATTAATCTTAATAATAATTATTGCCAAAAAAAAAACAAGAAATATCTTTGTACTTGTGCTGCTTGGAATTGGGACAAAGTTGAATATGAAAATTATAAGGGTGCTGTTGAAAAACTACGGTATGTGCCGAGTTGTGTGCTGAAATTGCATGAAATCACGTGTCTTGAATGGAAGAAAATATTAAATGTTTTTATCCAATAAGAATAAATTACGTTATACGCTAGCTATATTTTTTTTGTAGATTGGATGTTTCTATTCATAAAATATAATTTTCAATTAAGATTGTAAGCAAACCTTTACGCGCAGTTCGCGTAAGAATTCTAATTATACAGTAGATTTTTAAGACCTACAAATGGCCTAATGTTATTTTTATATATATAGCTAATTACCGTATTTTTTATAATAGAGATAAGGCCTACAAATGTACCGAATGCTATTTTTATTAATTAAACCATAGCTTATTGTATTAATCAAACTCTACGCGTACTAACTAATTACGCAAAAGTTTGAGTTGCTTTTATTACCGAATTTTTTATAAAGAGATGGTCTATAAATGTACCGAATGCTATTTTATAGTATATGAAAAAATGATATTAATTTAAATTACATACCATTCGCATTTATTTACAAAATTCATTATTAATAGTACAAAAATTAACCACTCGGACAAAAGACCGAAAACATGTAAGAAGCAACCAAACATTTATTTAAAATTCATTACTAATAAAGATTACGTTATCGCGTGATAAAATTTTCTTTGTTCATGCTTATCTTAATTAAACTATAAATTACTTAAATTATACAAATTCTACGCGTACATACTAATTACACAAAAGTTTGAGTTGCTTTTATTCACAAGATTTTACTAATATATTTAGGGAATTGCAATTTGCACTCTCTTTACTTTGTATAATACAATTCGGACAAAAGACCGAAAAAACATGTAAGAAGCAACCGATCATTTATTTAAAATTCATTTCTAATAAAGATTACGTTATCGCGTGAGTAAAATTTTCTTTGTTCATGCTTATCTTAATTAAACCATAACTTATTGTAAATTACTTAAATTATACAAACTTTACGCGTACTTACTAATTACGCAAAAGTTTGAGCTGCTATAAATGGACCAAATGCTATTTTTATAGTATATGAATAAAATGATATTACGCTAAGCGCTTTATTTTGTTTAATACATACCAAAATTAGCCATTCGGACAAAAGACTGAAAACATGTAAGAAGCAACCAAACATTTATTTAAAATTCATTACTAATAAAGATTACGTTATCGCGTGAGTAAAATTTTCTTTATTCATGCTTATCAGTGTCCGAATGATTCACAAAAAAGTAACTTTACACGCAATCTCAAACTTGAAGATTTCTAAGAGTAAATAAAAATTAAACCAATGAAATGAGTCATTATTTAGCTTGTATTAATATATATTATTTTAAAATTCAAGATTTTAACTCACAAAGTTAATGCAGATCAGTATATATGTATATATTCAATTACTATTCAAAGCTAAAACCGAGATAATACATTAAGGATGTATAAATTGAATTTTCATATTCCAAAGCTATCTCTGTAGATTAAAGAAGTGAACTACAAATAGTTAACCTCTGGATTAACCATTCGGACAAAAGGACTGAATATACATATAAAAAAACAAATGAATACTTAGTAAAAAATATAAAAAGATGCATTTCAGACTCTACAAATACATTAATGGCACTCAATCGTGACTTAAAAAAAAATAATCCACTACTCTCAGAAGTAGTTCAACAACTTGACTTAATAAAAAATAATCAAAATTCTGAACAATTAATTAATAATTTAAATCAACAAATTTTTGTGCTACAGAATAATCAACATATAAATAACCAATATAGAGGAATGGCAGGATATCCACCACCAAATTTTTATGGCTATCCCAATGAGGATCCAGAAGAATTTATTGATTCATGGCGCGATGGGTACAATTGTTGATATTGTATATGAACTTGGAAAGAAGCCACCTCAATTGCCTACTCCAAATGGACAATTATACAGGACCACCTTTATCTATAGTTGATGGTTTCAAGTGGTACCAATTCGTCCAATTAAAATATACTTGGGAAGGGAAATTAGGAACTTGTTCTCGTATGCAATTTCCTTTGTGCCTTGCTTTGGCAATTACGATTCATAAATCGCAGGGCTTAACATTACCACAAACTGTAATAGACATCGGTGATAAAGAGTTTGCTATAGGCCTTACATTTGTTGCTGTATCAAGAGTTCGTGCTCTTGTTGATCTTCTTTTTAGTAGTACCTTTACTTATAATAGATTACAAAGATTGGGGGAAAGTGCACGTTTGCAACAGAGATTAGCTGAAGAGCAGAGATTCCTTTCTTAATAACTTTGTGAATTATTTATGCTTGTTCGCATGCGTGTGAATATAAAATATATTGCTTAAATCAACACACATTAGAATTAGATTTTTGTTATATATTATTTTGGTAAATGTTAGGTAAACTACAGATAATACGTACTAACAATTTGTAAAAAATTTAGAACCTAATACATAATGTTCTAGCCCTATAAAACGCGCCGTTTTATTACTAGTTAATATTTTCAGAACATTGACTTATTTCCTTTATTAATTTGACCCTCTTTGAAGCAATATACTTTTTAAAATATGGAAGATTATATATTTTTTTAAATCTAAATTCATTTTTAATGATTTAATAACTTAACCAAATTTAATAAATTTTTTTTTAAAAAAAGTTTTTACAAACTTGTAGAATTAATTTACTAAATTTAATAAAGTTTTTATTAAGCCATCCTTGTTTGAAGTTTTAAAAAAAAACTTATTAAAAAATATTTGCTTGACTTTTATTGATTCAACTCCATATTTTTTTTTAATAGTGTCTTATGAAATCTGCATGCACTGTAAGATTAAAATTGTCATTATTGAAAATACATTAAACAAACAAAATTTGAATATTTGCTTGGTTTTCATTGACTCGACCCATACATATATATATATATAATATTGTCCTATGAAATTGCATGCACTGTAAGATTAAATTTTCATTATTGAAAATACATTAAACAAACAAAATTTGTAAATTTTGTTTACATGCAAGTGTTTAAAATTTAATCATAAGTTGTAAGGGGTCATGTTGACAATGAATTTTCATGTCCCGAATATACTTTTGTAATTTCTCACTCTCAAACAACTAAATTTAAAAGGCTGGGTGATTTGTATCTTCCATTCCAATATAATATCAAAGAAAAACCCCGTATAATAACCTCCCAGTTTTTGGGTTTGTATCACTCGCACAAATGAGTGCATGCGTTATTGTTTGTGGTCTTTACAGATAAGTGAATCGTTACAAATTCCTATTTAAGTTTAGTTAATCGCAGAACTTCTTAGGACCTCTTCACGACCTCTTCACTCAGTATTATTTTAGTTATTATGATGAGCAATTTGCAAAAACTGTTTCAATACTTGCTCTTAATTAACTTTCATGGAACAAAAAAAGAAAGTAAAGTCGCGCAAGGATATTAATGCCGACTATAGACGAAACAAAAAGGTTAAAGAAGAGGCACATTTAAAACAATTAGAAGCTACAATAGAGAACCTTAGAAAAGAATTAGAATCTACAAAATGCAAAGCTTTCTATTTTGTGGGTCAAATGAAAGAGAAGGAAAAAGAAATATCAGAGCTTCGAAAGGAGAACAAACTTCTTCTCGAAAAGTATGATTTATTTTATTTAGATTATTCAGCATTCTGACAATATTGTTTATTATAAATATTGATTATTTTTCCTTATTTCAGATTGTATTCTGGAAATGGGCCAATGTTAAACAATATTAGTAAGTTTAATAAATAATAATTGTCCGCATCTACTTTGATAATGATAATTGAAATATTAATATATACAACATTATTGAAACGAGTATTTTCCTTATTGTTGTTTTGCAATTTTGCACAAATTCATTAAATACAAAACATATGAATTCGTTCATTTTGGAGGTTTAAATATTGAATAATACAAATGTTTTTTGAGGGAATGAAAATCGTTAGAAAATGAAATAATTTGGTTTTTTCGATATAGATCCTGTGAATATAGCGAATCCTTCGAATATAGATGAGAACAATGAACAAGCTCAAGGTAATCATTCTTGTCCTTGTGTTTTTGCGAATAGGATGTGACATAAATAATTTTATTATTTCAAAAATAATCGATATAGTGGCCTCCATGCTGTCTTCACAACTTTATCAAGGTAATGGGTTCTTCGAAATTGGATCCACAGATTTCACAACATTTATTCATCCCGATGAAGATTATGAATTGGAACTTATCACAACATTAGCAGGACAACCAGGGAGAAGATAGCTGCATTTATTGTATATGCCCTATGTCTGTACAGGACTTTTTCATACTAGAGGGTGGAACCGATGACTAATTATTCGATCATCGATCAAAATTTTCGAGCATCGAAATAAGTTTTTATTTCACTGAATTTTTAATTCGGAAATAATCGAGCATCAGTGAAAGTAAAATTTTAACTATTTGTTTTGATAATGATATGATAATGATGAGTTTTTGATTTATTATAGATATCAATTCTCATAAATGTTTATTTAATAAATCGATCAAAAATTTCAAATTGATATTACCGTAATTACACTCAAATATTATTTTAAGTGACATTGCCGTAATTACACTGATAAAAATTGGTATTATTAATTTCCTGGGAGTTTAAAAATTACAACAGAGATTCTCGATGAACATAGGATACAGATGGCCCGAAGGGCCGTCTGCTTCCTATGTTCATCGGAATCTCTGTTGTAATTTTTAACTCCTCACAGGAAATTCATGAATAATACCCTGCCTTACGTTGTTCATGCCTACCTTTATTATAATTTTTCGTGTGATTATTTGTGACCGGGAATCTTCCCATGGAAGATTCCCGGTCATGATATGATCTCGTGGGAAATTATAATGAAGGTAGGCATGAAGAACAAATAGTAAGGCAGGGTATTATTTAATAAATCGTTCATGCTAAACGATTAATAAATTTTTTTGAGTTCCAAACAAAATGAGAGGTTAGAAAATGCGCAACGAAGTTTACAAATTCCAGAAACAAATGTAAGAATAAAATACTTTTATTTTATTAATTTAATTTATATAAACCTATCGTTATATATATATATTTAATTATATGGATAATTCGGAATACTAAACAATTTTTTCGTGTAAAGTGTGACGTTTTAACCTGATGGAATTCATGTTTTTAATGAATATGTTACGATCAGCATGATGTATCCATCAATTACTGCGCTTATGGTTAGATTATGTCCTCCTATTCAAGATTTTAATTTAAATTTGGATTTTAATTCTGATGATATCGCATTTGATGATGAACTTGAGTATGAAGATGAAGAAGAAACTATAGCAGGACCAAAAAAATGACGAATAAAGATTAATACACCTACAAACACAAGTGGATTATTGATACACGACCACAAAAAGCTAAGCAGGCTTGGTAAGGATTCCATTGATGCAGTTAAATCTCCAAGAAACAAAAGAATATTTGAAAATTTAGAATCGGATTATATATCAATATTTACAATTAATATCGCTGGTGATGTGGCAGAATTTCGCTCTATGTGTAAAGAATTTGGATTTGGCCTATATAAAGTCTGGTTGCTCGACAAAGTAAAAATCCCCTTAAACATCCTATTAGCAAAACCAGAAGATGTTTATTCCCTCATCCATAACCTACTTGCTTTTAGAACGGCAATTGCGTGTACTATATGTAAACTACTGTATGGCACTAATGATGCTATAGAGGCAATGTCGACTATCTCAACATCATCGGCTATGTCAATTGATTCATCAATACCTACTGTTGCATCGCCATTACATTACTCATCTTCATCAAAAAAACTGAAAAAAAGAAAGTCTAAAAAAAATATGTAATATATTTTTGTTGCGGCGAAACTTCTAAATAAAGTTGGGAACATGGCATACCTTAGAGATGTGTCTAAGTTATTAATATAGCAAAACTTCGTACAGTATATAAAATTGCTTTAATTTGATTGATTAACGATTACATGAATTAATATTTCACCTGAGACCCAAAATTTATAACTTGGAGCAAAACTGGTGAAACTATAGTTGCTAGATGAAGCCTAAATCCCAAAAGATGAAGCCTCTGACCAAAGTCGAAACCCTAAATTCTTCTGACAAAGACAAAATCTTAAATGATGAAACTTTACGCGAAACACTAGTGTCTAACTAAAAAAAAAAAAACAAACTAAAAGTTAATTTCATTGAATTAACATTTATAATTTATTCAAATATCAGTATTCGAAATTACATGTATGCCAGCAAAACTAAACCAGTTCATTTTTCTTCAACACTAGAGTTGTTATAGACCGGTTGGAATAACCCTTGAATAACACAAATAGTGAATTAAACATACTGGCACAAAATAAATTTGTAAGACCATAAAGTAAGCACCAAGCGATTTCTCACTAGAACTGATATGTAATGTACTAGTATAATACAATATAGAATACTCATTTCTAACTTCCTTTAAACGATTTAAGCGTCTATTATACAATAAAATTTTTGTAATTTTTATAAATTTCTGTTTGTTAGTTTATTTTTATACACATAATCTTCAATGATTTCAACATTTAATTGTATATTCGTCTTTATTAGTTTTGTCACCCTTTACAGTTCCATCATTTCGTCATTTAAAATTTTAATTGACGAAAGACGAAACTAGGTTTCGCGAAACCTCGAGGTTCGTTTAACAACTATAGGTGAAACCTAAGAAATTACCAAAGCTTGGCAAATCCTCTGAAAGGTCCGAAACCTAAAGTAAAATTTGTTCTTTTTCTAATAGCGGAGGAAAAATATAATATTGTCGAGAAAGGATCATTAATAATTGTCACATCTTTTATTATATCATTTATTACATCATGTAATAAATTATATAATAAAAGGGTGCGATAATTATCAACGTACTGTACATAAGGAGTCTATCACATGATTATTTCTAGAATGCTGAACACAAACATTCTAGAATGAAATTAATCACTCGCCAAATACGTTTATCACTCGTAATACTTAAATTTTTTTAATATCTCAATATAGGGTTTCTTAATTTGTTTTAATAAAATAAATATTAGGCCAAAATTTTGATGATATTTTATCGTTATATACTCACTTTGATATAATTTTATATCGCATAAGTTTATTTATGTATTGATATCATAATTTGTAATAAGAAAATGATCTACATATACTCTACCCTTAAATAACAAGAAAAAATAATTATTTTCAAGATTTTTTTTATACCGTCAAAATTAGTATATTTTTCATAAATCTGTCCTAATCTGCACTACCGTACTGTACACACACCCGCTTTTTAAAGGTTAAAATTAGAGATCAATAAAATAGTTCTCTAGATTGAGATAATAATCTTTTTAAAAAAGTTGACATTTTTTGTCTGCGTGCTACTTTACCTATTACAGTATATACCCTGGAAGTGTACCGTATTAATTTTCCTGTTACCTGTTACGTACTACGTACGTATGTACGTACACGCATACATAGCCGATAAATAAGAAGATCACTGGCTTTTTACTATGTTAATAATCTGGTGTACATTCGAAAAATGCAGACAAGCCCAGTCAAAAATAAAAAATAGTATCGGTATGATTTCATAGGACGACATTCGTATGATTGGCTAATTTTGGTAGATCTACCCGTGATTTCCCGTGATAATTAACCAATCAGATCAATCAGAAATTTAATTTTGCGAAAGTAAATTTTTATTATCAGTTATTATTAGCGAAGCTTTACACATTTAATTTTACATTCAAAACATAATTCTATTTTATTTTCAATTGTCAACTTCTACTGGAGATGCGCCATAACCTTTAGTTCATATAATCAATGAAACAATACCGCCCATATATGCTGTATTGATAGCTACTAAAGTAAACCCAAACTATGATTACAACTGCTTACCCAACGATCTAACTCTATAATATTAATTAATACGCAAGATATATAGTAAGTATTAAGTTAATTATTGCTAAAAGTAACACGCAAACAACATTTCTACGTTATGTTTTTCAAGATTAAAACTTACATGTAACGTCTCAATCGCTTTTTTAGTTGACTATTTTCAGCATTTAAACCTTATATATAGTTAATATAGTAATAAATCGCGAAATACTTGCTTCTAAGTGAAGTTCTTGAGAATGTTGTTTATTTTTTGATTATTTTGCACAATAAATATAAGCGTTCTTTCGAAGCTAGAAATGACCTTTATGGTGATTTTTTATTAGTGAATGTTACATTCTCAAAAAGTACTTTAAACTGTATAAATAAGTTACCCGGGCAATTGATTACGTTAGCCAATCAAATGAATGTCGGCCTATGAGGTATGATTACGATGAGCTAAAATTGATGAACCTGATTGGTTAAGATTAGATCATCCAAATTTCACATGACACGATAAATTCCGAAAATTTTATTCGATCTACATCGGAATGTTACACACCGATTTATCCGATCAAAACGTGTTTTTACATTATTTTATTAATATTGCAAAATTTTATTAAGACAATCGTATTCTTTAATAAGACAAAATGCTTCCTAAGGTAGTTTTGAATCAATTACGCTTAAAATTTTTTTTTTAGAAAATTGTCGATTTCCCCCTTTTTGCAGCACTCAGCCCATTTGTAAATCGGTCACATCAGCCAATCAAATTTCAAGTTCGATTTCGTCGATAGTCTCAAAACACTATTTTCAAAATAAGATACTTCAAAGGTTTGACATATATCCCCCTCAAGCATATTTTAATGTTATAGAAAGCTTTTTCTCATAACCCGAAAAATATCGAAACTATACGGTCGCCGCAGTAGTTTATTATTATTATTATTTCTATTTTTTTATTATTATTATTTAAAGACCGTACTTGTCAGTTAGGCATATTTTGGAGTTCGGTAATTATTTTAACCTTTTTACAGCGATGAGAGTACAAACTAGCCACACTATATGAGATTATCATTTACAGTAAACCTTGTTCTGTCAACATTAAATCTAACCGCAGTAGTTTATTATAAATGTTACACGGAAAATATACAATAATTGAATTGATTTACATACATCGACAACCCAATGTACCATTAATTCAGATAACGAATCTCATGTCTACTACGACGAAAGAGATCATTAAAATTATAAGTACGAAAAAAATAATTTATTTATATGTATTTTAAAGGGTTAGTCAATATTGACTGTTTAACTAACAATGAAGCCAATACATTGATCTAAGAACGACTTAATCAAATCAATTTAACAATCAAAGACTTGAAAAAAAACACCAATTCCTAGCTGACATGATACATTCTATCCCATTAGAATTATTCATATCTACCAACTTTTGATAATACATAAATGCTTTGTTTTCATCATTTTTCAACACCGATTCCATATTCATAACAATAAATTCCCCGATAAGGAAATGAGGGAAAAGTCCTCAGGTGAAGGACGAATTTGAGATTGAAGAGACTGGAGAATAGAGTTTTCTTTTTTAAGGGAAGTGAGTTCAAAAGAAAGATGACTATAATTATGTTCGAAAGAAACTACTAGTCTCTTAAAATAATCCAATTCTTTTTCTAGAGCAGCAATTTCTGCATTCGACTTATCTTTACGAGTAGCGTATTCTGCATTTTTCCTTCGACAACGGATTCGGTTTATTTTAGCATGATTATCGTCGGGAGGTGAGAAAGAACTATTGACTGTATTCTTTGGACTCGATTGCTCACATCGTCCGCACATTTTGGTGGAGGTACAATCAACCAAGCACCTTTGCTTGTTTTTCTTACACGAAATACATGCTTTTGACATTTGAATATTTGGCATGCTGTATAGGGTTATTGTATATAGGTTAATTTTGAAAGACTTTATTCAAAAACAAATCTAGGATATCGTTGATAAAGAAGAGTTTATATCGTAGAATACCACGGAATCCAATGCTTATACTTTTGGTCGCGAGATTTCTCATAGACGGTGCAACCATAAAGCAATTCTTTGGAAATGATTTACATTACATTTATTCCTATTTCCTCATTTGGGAACCGCATATTAATATGTCACAAAATTCGATTTTGTCACATATGGGCTGCCGTCAATAGAAATCAGATTGGCATTTTAAAAAATTAAACCTTAACTTTCACAGCTCATATCTTTATGATTTCGAAGCTATTTTAATTGTTTAATAATAAAAAGGAATCTTAAGACCTAAGCTTCCTTTTGATTATTAATTATTAAGATAGCTTTAAAATTCATCGAGATGTGTAGATTTAAAGGGCACTTTTCCCCTGGAAATTTCCCAAATAATTAAGCCTAAGATATATGTGTCTAATTTTTCATCACGTTCATATGCGGTTTCTGGCTCATCTAAATCTAAAGAGCCAAAATCTGCTACCATCATTCTTTTTTCATGGACTGAAATGGTTCTAGCATGCTGACAATTAATCAAATAATATGTTAATTGTGTGAGCTGTGAAATTTAAGGTATTAAATTTTTTTAAAATGCCAATCTTCTTGGTTTCATTGACGGCCAGTGGCACGGAAAATTTTGGAAATAAATTTTTCCAAATTTTTGCACTTATTTTTGGATTGCACGTGATCTAACCAATAAAATAGGTCTTTATACATGTGATCTGACCAATAAAAAAGATTGATAGCGAACGCACTCTCGGGGTTACTAAAGTGGTCAAGTTGATGATGTCATAATTTTTTGAATTGTTTTAATTTTTGCTAAACATAATATCGGTATATATTTAATTAGTAAATTATATGATTCAAATAATCGGAGTGAGTCAATTGAAGTCATGCAAATTGTTTCACTTATTTTTGGGTTGCACGTGATCCAACCAATCCCGATACTGCGCATGACCTGCTCCTGATACCGAGTGTGACCTACTCCCGATACCTATTCCCGATACTGAGCATGATCTGCTCCCGAAACCTATTCACGATACTTGTATGAAATACCGAGGTGACCTGCTCTTGATATCTACTCCAAATATTGATCGTGTCCTCTCCTCCTCAAAATGTAGATTTAGAGCAAGCAATCTCAATTATCATTCTACGTTACCATCTCATATCTACATTACTAATCGCAAATCATGCCATTGTTTTTTAATGACTTTGTATTTTCTAAGGTAAAAAACGTTTTAATATATATGGTATTATTTAATTATAAATTCTTACCTTGAGAAGAATCTAATTCATCCCATTTGAAGAATCTAATGTCAATGAGGATAATTACTGCAGCGAAAGATTCAAATTATCAAAATAACATTGTTGATTTGGTGGATAGTGGGATTCTCTTTGAGGATATGACATTAAGATAATTTTTATTCGTTTTGCTTGAATCAGAAAAGCAAAGAAAATAAAAGGTTATATTAGTTTAGTATTTTCTGATACGTATAATCCAATTTGAAATAGATTTTTATTTTTGATTCTTAAAAATAAAATACAAATATGATAGTAATATGAATAAAAGATCATTTTAAAGTTAATATATTTAAGAGAATTTTAATATATAATATTTGCTTTATAGTTTAGATTGATATTAATAAGAGGTTAATATTCTCAAGATCGATATTAATGAGGAACAACTATATTCTTAAAAGAGAAAAAAATTTAAAGAGACAAACTAACTAGTAATAATACTGGTCAAGCACTTTTATATACTTATTTATTTATATAAAAGAGTATGTTTCTACTCTAATTTCAAAATGCTGAACTTATTAAATTGGCATTATTTCAAATAGTGTGAAAGTAAGTGCTTTTATACTTTTAATTTAAAATTTAAAATTTAATAAGTTATTTGTTAGAAAGTTTTAACAGCCACCATTTTTACAAAATAAAACCCTTTCAGCTTCACGACGCTTTACCAACCCATTCGTAATTTTACCACCACTTTTGTTATACAGCCTAAATTCATTAGCAGCACCTTTAATATCACCAGAATTAAGTTTTTTGAGCAGTGAAGTACTCTTATAATAAGGGCAGCCAAGGTTATAAGCAAATGAAACCAAAGCAGAAAACTGATCAGGGTTAATCTTTATTTTGGTTAGTTCAGTAACACAAGCTTCTTTTTCAACTAAATCTCTCTTTAGAATGACTTCGCCCTGTTCACGAGAGATAGGGGCACGGATTTGTTTACATTTCTGGGGGTCAGCATTAGCATCACAATTATGACCATAGCCAATAGTCTTTTTTCCCTGGTTAATTATAAAATCCAATATAATTAACCCACTATAAATGCCTTGTAAATTATTTTCTCTAATATGCCTAATTAACTAGTTATCATAAACATAATAAAAGCAGATAAACTTACTGCTGAGTCAGTGTAAAAATTAGGTTCAAAGCCTTCTTGTTCTTTAATAAATTTTAAGCCATCATTGTTAATTTTATAAGCGTTAGTGTCAACAATCATAGCAAAAGCTATCATAACAGCAAGAATCTTAGTTACGAGCATGATTACTATATTTAAGAAAATTTATGATTATTTTTAAGAATCACCAATATCGAAATTTTATTAATTATAAAAATTGTTTTTAGAAATCATTCAACTTAATCAAAGTTTCTGAATATTTATACAAATTTTGAGGTAAGAATAAGTAAATTAATGCCATATAATTTAGATTACTTTGCGTAAAGTTATTTTGCAAATTCTTCAGGTGCTTGTAAAAAGTACCAATAAATAAATCATATTTGAAGTTGTTGCATGCATTGGTGTGTAATAATATGTATAGTAATTTAAATGAGTGCTACTAAGTGAAAATATTTTAATTAATAAATCCTACTTACAGTTTATGATTGTGCATATTGTATCAGCCATATGATCATGAATTTATTTCTCGTGCTCATGTTTATTTGAATTAAAACTCAGTTATCCAATGGTAACTTATGAATCAGACAAATGATTGGCTACACATGCTGCTTCGTGGCATGTGTCATCCAATCATTTGCCCGCCTGAACAAAATTACTGTATTGCATACGTATATCACTTAAACACTGACTGAAATATATTGTTGCCAATAAAATTTTATATATTCAATTCTATACCGAACTGGTAGTTCTCACATCCTTTTCTTATATTCGAAACAGTAATCTTTCGCATGAAATATTCTTTAACGTTAAATAATCTAAATTCAAATTAAAATAAAATGTAAAAGTCACGGGATTCGTCGTGAATCATGTCCCAAATTTAATTCATAAGAAAATTAATTGAACCTATCTATTTTTTAATTCTTGAAATAAAATAGTCAGGACTCTATGCACAACATATTTGAGCAACTTTCAAAAATTAACAAAAATTTCTTCAATTTTATCTCCACAGAGTGGACCTATAATTTTAAGGGTTTCTAAATTTGAATGGCAGAGAAAAAGAAGTGCAATAACAGGTACAATAGAGTTATAAGTTACAAGTTGTTTAAGAGGAATTTGTTCTACTAAAACGATTTGATTATCTTCACTTTCAAAAAAACAATTACAGATAGTTAATTTTGAAAGTAATTGACACTTTTTTATATAACTAATTAAAGAAGTTTGCTTAAATTCGACAGGATTAAATTCTATATATGAAGGATAGTGTGATTGATATTGTAGGGCATTTAAAAAATATGCATTAGGAATTAAAATTTATTTTCATTTACTTAAAACAATGCGGTGAAAAATCCATTCTCTGAATTCTGGATTCATTGTAAATAAATTCATCATTACTTAAATTTTTATTCTACAATACATTTTAAGCCTTTGCTAGATATAAGATTATATTTTTTTGTCAATTGTTAATTTTATCTAATTGAATAATAACAATTTAATTTAAAAAAAATAAAAATAATAATGTTATATCTTTAATGTACGAGAGGATATTTAAATGTGTCAATAATACCCATAATATCAAATAGTATGGTAGATTAACAATCTGTGATTCTCCAAAAATTCTTGATTCTGATGTAATTTAAATTCATTATTGTCAAAAATAACAACATGCTCATCGGGATTTAATTGTTGAAAAATATGAATTAAAATAAACGAAAATAATGAAGTAAAATCCATCTTTATTGCTTATCCAATGCAAGAAAAAAAATTGAGCAAAGCGATGATTAAATACCTTTTATCATTACACAAGAGCATATTCTTGGTTTGGTATACAATATTTGGCATTCTTTCTAAAAACATTTTATATATATAAAATCCAGTTTTTAAAATAAAAATAGTATTAACCGGTTTAAAAATAAAACGGTTAATTATATTTTATTATATATTCCAGTATTTAACTTTTTTTATAAGCATCACATGACTATACTTTAAGATCTATATAGATTTTTCAAGTCAGAGATGCGATCTAAACGTGCGAACTTCAAACTATTAGTTATAATAAATAAATTTTAAATCAGAAATGAAACAAGGAAATAAAAATATCAAGAAATTCCTTTTTTATTTTATGATTGACATTATTAACTCGCGTAAATTTAAAATAAAATATTTAATAACAAAAGAAAGAATATTCTATATTCTTTGATCGGATATAAGACTTTAAAACGCCATTAGCATTTTGGATTATTAAATTTGGTTTGAACTATTTAATTTAAATTAAATAAAATTATTTAATTATAACTAAAGTTATTGTTCTCAAAATTTCTTCCATTTATTATTCCATTCATGGTGCGATGCATATATTTATTTTAAATAATATTGGTTGAAGACCAAAGCAAGAATATATCGTCGAGGCGTGCCAAACCTTCGATGAAGGGAGTTTCATTTTTCCATGCATAGAAACCCGTAATAAACGCACCCGCGCGAAAAAAATCACACGACGTTGTACGTTGTAGAGGGGAAAATTACGAGCATAATGGTAGCTGAAGCATTAAAATCGGCCAAGCGGATCGTGAGATATGGGCATTCTTGTCTTTACGACTATTTGTTTAGTTCTTTGTTTACATTATACAGTCGTAAGGACAAATACATCTTATCTCACGATCCATTGCATATTTTTCTCCTCTACAACGTTTGTTATGCGCATAAAGGAGGTTTATTTCGATTTATCCTTAAGGAAACACCAGATTCAGAAAAAGGCGAAATTTAATATGAAAATCACATGATTTTCACTGGTTCCCGGCGGATCACGAATTAAATTAAATTATATCTAAAATAATTAATATTAGTAAGTATAAGATAATTTAAATAATTTAATATTTAATTAAATATTAATACAATAAGTATACAAAATTGTCGAATAACGGTATTTTGGCAAATGAACACGTGCCGCTTCGCGGTACGTGTAGCCAATCATTTGCCAAATTCTGTATTCGACAATTTGCCCAGTATTGGTGTTATCCGGCGATTTATGATCATGATTTGTAGGGAATTATTGGTTGAGTTTTAATTAAATAAGCATGTTTACATTATAACACATGTGAAAATAATAAGAAATAATATGAGTTTGCCGGATAACTACGTTTATTAATAATATATTACTAATTTGATATATTAAATATTTATTTATTAAAATAGATTTAAATATTAAATTAATTGTAATATAGACTAATATTAAAAAAAAAATTAAAAATATAACTACTAAAGCAACTTTATTATGTAAGTACTGTACGTACTGTACGTACTGTACGCTAAAAAAATTTGGACATCATATAAATGGCACATCACTATTCACGACCGGCGGGCTGTTTACTGTTTAATGAAATAAACAATAAGAATCCATCTTTGACGATTGTATTACGACCGGTGGGCTAATATAATCGTCCTAACTATTAAAATCTCATATGATGAGTAAAAAAATATCTGAGAGATTAACTTCAACATCATGACGAGAAAAAATCGTACTCCAAAAGAATTTTTACTAGAGCTTGAATTTGGGCTGAATTAGTATAAACTTGGTCCGAATTAAATTATAAATTTTGGTTTAATTAATTTGAGGCGAATAAAGCATAAATTTGAACGGAATTATAATAAAAAATTTTGGCCGATTATATAAACAGCTAAGTTGTATAAATTTGAGCCAAATTGGAGCGTGAATTAATTTGGTCCATGAATTTTGGACAAATCAGAGTATAAATTTAGCCGAATTAGAGGGCAGATTTAGAGTATTAATATGTCGTATAATTTTTTATCTACTAAAATTTTGCAGGGAATTTTTTTGTTTGGCGCAAAAGACAGTTTTGTAAACACGACTCTTTTCGTAATTTTATATTACACAGATTTTGTGGTTTTATTGGTAAGTTACTGATGGGTTCAATACTTACAATAATGATAATGATAAAAATTTATAATGATAAATTTCGCATATTTCTATCTGATCCGCATAATCTGTAGCATAATTTAAAAAAATTTATCGCATAATTCGCATAATTCGAAGTGTAAAGCAGGCAGAATTTGGGGTTTGTCGCAGCAGAAAATTAGGATCCCTACATAAGAGTCATGATCTACACGTGACCGCAAAAATCAAATAATCCTTGTGACTTGCATGAATTGTATTATTTCGCGATTTTTGTTTTTTAATGCTCATCAATAACCTAAATTAACTAACGTTTCTATTGCCGTGTATATTGGGCGCCCACAGCAAAAGGTGGCTTTGGGCCAGCTAATCAGATTATGAGATTTTATATAATAACTAATCAATATCTTTATAAAAACAAATTTTGGTTGCTAAATATATTAATAAAAAATGTAAATTATTTTGGCACTATTACAGTATTATACTTATAAGTGATAGTCATATACTAATTTTGGGGGATGGCTAAAGCCGTGAGCGTTATTTTGAGACAAAAAAAAATTTAGGTATTTATATAAAAAGTAGACAAACAAAAAATGCGTCGGAACTAGATTTTGTACTAAGTAAACCTTCCTTCGAGCCTAACAAAAGTTGTCCTTTAGAACAACTTTTGTTAGGCTCGAAGGAAGGTTTACTTAGTACAAAATCCAGTTCCGATGTTATTGATAGTTTTTTTTTTTGCTTGTATATATATATGTGAACGCCACAAAGGAAAACCCCCGAATTTTTCTAATAGAATTACAGGTTCTCCTTTATGGCACTCACATACTGGTTAAATGCCTACCGATTACGTACATATTTTATAGAAATAAGTAATATTAATTTATTTGTGGTTTTTTTTTTTTACAAACATTCTATCCTGGTTAATTCATATAATGGTAATATACAGTATATTTAACAGTTACATTACTGTATATTTGAGGCACCGTTTTTAAGCAACATGTGCATTTATCATTTTGTTATAATACAATACAGTACATAATACATACATACTGTACTATAGAGTACAGTAGTAGTACAGTAGTACATTACAGCAGTACAGTGCAGTACGTATGTTGTATAAATAATTTTAAAGTCAAATATTCTGTAGTCTATTAACAATACCGGTTTATTTTATTATTGGATAGTCTTTTACATCTGTCCTGTATATTTGTGAAATATAATAGCATATATATAAATATTATCACTGATGATTTACGTCTTGGTTAAAAGCCTTTTGTATTTTAATGGAAAAATACTGAATTACAACTTTTTAACGAATTGTGATTTTAACTGCAATTATTTTTTTTTATTAAAAACTAACGCTAACCTTAAGGTCATGGCCTTATAAAAAATATGGGTGTTCTTATTGTAAAGAAGTGGGTCATACATATGCCAATTGTTTGTCGAAAAAATCAATAAATGAAAATTCTGAACATTTACTTTCTGAGGAGCGTTGAAACTTTACGAGGTAAGTATATAACGAAAGAATTATAGCTGGTAGTATAAAAGTCACACCTTATATAATCACGTGTTTAAAAAATTTTTTTAGCAATTACTCCCCACAGAGGAAAATTATGTAAAAAGACACAAATTAGTTGTGAAGATCAAGAATATTTTAAGCGAAGAAGTTTATTTGTTTGGGTAATAAGTCTCTTTGCTATATAAAGTAGGAAAAATACATTTTTTTATTGATTAAAATATACTCTAGATCATCTGTGAAGCATCTTGGATCACCAAATTCCGATGTAGATATATGCGTTATAACACTAAACAGAGAGTTAGAAAATGTATTTAAGTTATCGGAAATATTACAAAAACGTGTGTAAATAATAGGGATGGATCAGTCCAGTCCGGTCCATCCGGTCCATAATAAGACCGGTCCAATAGTGTTTTTTAGTCCGGTCCTAAGTCCATAAAACGGTCCTTAATTATCCAAATCTCAACCATTTTATTGGCTAGCTGAGAAAATTAAATCACATAACACCAACAGTCAAAAATAAGCGATTACGTAACACACTTTTTTAATAATCTTTTAACTATTCATAAAGACTGGATCCGGACCGGTCTTAGGACTAAGGACCGAATAATCGCAAGACCGGTTAAAAAGACTGGTCCTTATTCGGTCTTTCCAGGACTGATCCATCCCTAGTAAATAATAATTCTTGTGAAAGAAAGTTAATAAGTTAATTAAGCATTTGTATATTAAAAACAGATAATATGGAAATAGTTGAGTGCGTTTCAGATGCTAAAGTGCCTATTGTTAAGTTTTGGGATCCTAATTTGTATGTAAATTTGTACGTAATTCTTTAATTATATTGTCGATTTTGAGCTGACTAATCACATGATTTATTTCAGCATCGGTGGATGCTGAAATAAATCATGTGATTAAAGCGCGAAATAACGCGCAGGGGCGTTATTTTGAATAATGGCCCGAATTAAGCTTAATTTAGGCCAAAATTTGAAATTATACCCCTGCGCGTTATTTCGCGCTTATACGGTATGTATAATCTTCATTTATCATTGCATCAGTTATCGTTAGGCCGTTCAAAGTTGATTAGTTGTTTTAACGTCAACATTTTGAGCTCAGGCGCAAGGGGGGAGGGGGTTTAAACAAACACATATACAACGCAGAATATTTGATTAAATCTTATTGGTCAACTTTAATCATATGATTATTGAAGATAATCCTACATTGTGATTGGCTTGCTTAATTTCCGGGGGGAAGCAAGTCGAGAGGGGGGGCGATGTTAAGCAACTATTCAACTTTAAACGGCCTAATCATCTTTCTTTGTAAAGGCATTGCGGTGTTGCTTTTCTTTGTGACCTTTAATTTTTAACTCTTCGATAATGTTATTGATCTTCTTCCTCGATGACATTAATCTTAATGGTCGCTTTATCATCTTCAGGCACACCATTCAGATTGCCAGTATTAGTATTATCTCCTTTTGTATTCCATGAAACATCATGAATATTACAAAAAGCGTAAATCATAAGAATATTAACGTAAGAAGTAATAAGTAAAATGTATTGAATTAAGCAGCTGAACATGTGCCATGGTTCACAATGAATAAAGGATGAAAAAATATATAGTAAGTCCAAGCAACAGAAATTACTATATCCCAGAATGCTGCATTCTTAAAAGCTTCTTGAATACTTGAAGGGCTCCTAAAACCCATTAGTGATACTGCTTTAAATACAGTGAGATACATGAGGCCACGCGAAGTTGATTTTGCGTTTTACATTACCCACCGACACATTTTTTCAATTTTTCAAATATGTATATATTGTGAGAGGCAAAACCAACACCAAGGGACCCTGGAAAAACTCGCGAAACGGCCCACGAACGCCCCTTGAAAAACACCGTGTAACGATTCCCGTGACCAAGAAGAATCGACGACGATCTCCCTGCAGCAAACCCGTTGGACCCAGGTCACCCAAATGAAGCACCAACGCCGATCCCATAGAGAAAAGCCACCTTCCCGATTTGGTTTGACATCTGTCAAGGTAATATTACCTTGTCGGGTAAGGTGTGTGTAGTACTCCGCAAAATCAACTCAAAATTTGAATTTGAACCAAATATTTGAAAATAATTGATCAAATTTTTTAAGAATTTGATCAAATATTTTCAAATATTTGATTCAAATTCAAACTTTGTTTTGATTTTGCGGAGTACTAGGTGTGTGGCCGTGATAGCGTTGGCGAATGGATCGTGAACTGGAAGGGGTGGGCGTTCTTGGAATTGCCTTCTCTTTCCTGTGGAAAAATGATAAAATAACGAAGGCTGTGCACTGAAGGGGTTAGAGTTGGTCTAAAAGGGTGAAAACGGCTTCGTTCAATGAGAAAAACATATCAGCGGATCGGCATAATTGGGTAAATCGACCAATCATGATCGAGGATTATCAAAAAAATTTTGCACGAAAATTTATTATAGAGCGAATTTTCACAAAAACGGCCTTTTTAACCAGCTTTGCATTTATAATTAAGTACGTAGAACATTATGAAATTCATGTATTTAATTATAAGCCAAAAGTAGATTTAAAAGGCCATTTTTTTGAAAATTAGCTTCCGAATTTACCCTTGATAGTTACCAACCCATCTAACAATGCCCAACCCATCCTAAAACACCCGAGTATTTCAACAAACGGTAAAAGTACTTCTTTCTACAGCTTAGCATAGCTCTTTTATTGAGTTTTTTTGGGGTTTTAACTTGTCTAGACGTCAAAGAAGCCCTTTTGTTAGTTGTAACAAGTGCTTCATTTGTTAGTTTTTCAACTTCACTTAGGAGCAAATTTTCGTGTAACAGTTTATTGAAAAAAGGCCCAATTATGCCGATCCGCTGATATGATGTGTCTAAGCCGTAATGGACACGTTCGAATTTCTCTTTCTTGACTCCCCATAATTTCTTATAAATATGGGTTGAGTTCGCCCTTGTGTAGTATGACCTCCCCGCCTTACAATAGTGTGTCTTAACCCGCCTTACAATAGAGTGTCTACCCCCGATATAATAATAAAGTTCCGCACTTGTACCCTACATAATAAAAACCGTTAATAAAACTCTGCAAAAATATAAAACTCTATACGTTCCTTAAAAGTTTACTTAACCGTGACGATACTCGACCCGTCTTAACCTTGCCAAATCGTCCCCGCCTCTATACGTCGAGTAACGTTACGCGACGCCGTCGATTTTCAAGCGACAATTCGTCACATTTCCTTCTTAACTTAGTGGTGCCGTTCCGACCTTATAGCCCGTCACAATATATATATTAAATTCCAATTGTGTCAATTATTCGATTTTTGCATTTATTTTTTTCGTTGTTTTTATCCGGTATCACCTGATGTAGAATTTAATTTCCCGTAATTGTCCGATAGGACCGACTGATAGGCCCGCCCAAATGTAATTTATTAAAATCACATGACAAAATTTCATATAGACGAATTTGATGCTTATTTAAACAAAAACGGCTACATTGTGATAACTTGGTACATGTAAAAGCATTATTAAACTTTTTCATTTCAACGTCGAATTAATGTGTGCATAATAATGACGGATAAAGAGGCTTTAGACACCAATATCTTAGAAGAAAGTCTACCTGTAGCCGAAAAATTGGCCGACATTTTCCCCCCTTTAATTAGCGCTGTATTTGTAGTTGTTTCTGAAGCAATAAAAATCTATGAAAATGCTAAGCACAATAAAAAGATTTGTGACTCATTATTGCGTAGAATCAAAATTGCAGATATTAATGTTAAAATGTTAGAACTTCAACCAAGAATTTGCGATCATAAAGCATTTTACCAATTTGTTGAAGTATTAAAAAAAATGAAATATTTCATGAATGATGTTTCAAGCTTGACAGGTTGGAACAAATACTTGTCTGCAAATTCGGTTAAAGAAAAGTTTGAAAAGCTGATTTCTGAGTTTGATCGAAGTATGGATGATTTAAATTTCACAATAAATATTTCTCGCGAACAACAAAGAAAATTAGACCAAGAAAATCTTAACGCTGACATTAAAAGGACGGAACAGGTAAAATTTATTAATATCTTGGCACTTTTTTATATCTAAATTGTCATTATTTTATATCTTTTTAGTTCTTAAAAACCATTGATGGAGGCGTCACAAATATGCAATTTCAAGTCAACACAATTCTCAGCGAAGTACAGACTATCAATGAGAAAATGGGTATAAATACCTATAATGTAGATAAAATCAGCCCAAAAGAATTATATGATCTACCCTGTAAAGAAGCGAAGTCTTATACTAAAAAGTCTATAATTAAAAAATTATATCGAGGAAACGAAGTTGAGTGCAGACGTACAAACATTGACGATGCCGATCAAAGAATTCGAGCACAACTTGTAATTTTAGGAAAGTTAAAGCAGTGTCCAAATATTTTAAAATTTTATGGGCTCTCTAATTTGAAAGATAATCAAGTAATGGTGTTTGAATGGGCAGAAAATGGAAATCTTAAGGATTTATATGAAAACCATGATATTGATTGGAACGAAAAGGTTCACATCGCTCTGGATATTTGTAAAGGTTTGGTATTTTTGCATGAATGTGATATCCTTCATCATGACATTAGATGCGAAAACATTATGGTAGATATTATTTTTAGGAATTTGTTTAGATGCTTATTTGAGCTCTTATTCACTATTATATCTTATTCATTATTATAACCTATTGTTTTATTCATTAACCACTAGATGACTATGCGGCGTGAACCAAAAATAGATAATTTCAGATATTCTCGTGAATCGGATGAGAATACTACACTTATTAAAAATGAAGATAATATAGTGCGTTGGATGTCTCCTGAAAAAATGTCAAAGCATCGATATGACTTTAGATGTGAAATTTTTAGGTTAATATTATGATTTAATGTTTTGAATGTTTTATTTAATAGTTTTGTGCAAACTTTATCTTGATCATAAAGTTCACGATAACAATGATATTTAATCATGAGGTAATTTAATATCTAATAGCCCTTCTAATATTTAATGTAGTTTTGGAATGTTACTTTGGGAATTGGCATTCGAAAAAATTCCATATAAAGATATTTCGAGCATAAATCAAATTAAGGAAAATGATAAAAATGGTATCCGTGAAAAGGTCTTTTTTGGGCCAACTACTCCAGAGCACCAAAGACTTCAAAATGGTCTAAAAGAAATTATTACTGCAGGTAAAAATATTTTATTTAAATAACCTATAAATGGTCGTCGTCATTATTGCTAATAAGTTGCTATATATTATTAAGCCTGGAAAGAAAATCCACAAGATAGAATTTTACTTGAAGACATACATTTTATACTTTACAATTTATCATCAAAATGTGATCAGCCACACTATCGAACCCCTCTTTATCCCGACGGTTATTTAGATTTAGATGGATCAAAACTTAATGAGCAATTATCTATGAGATCACTTGAAGAAGGTATTGCTTCTCACAAAAATGAAAATTATGAAACTGCTTGGAAAATTTTCGAGTATCATGCAGAGATGGGAAGTAGCACCGCAAAATTTTGGAAAGCACGTTATTTAGCTGATGGAATCTTCGTAGACAAAGATGTAATGCAAGCTTCCAATTTATTTAGAGAAGCTGCTGAAGATGATAATAGGGATGCTTGCTTCCGATATGCACATTTAATGACGAACAAGAGTTCAGGTGTGAAGTTTAACCGTAAAAAGTTCATCGAATATATGACAAAAGCAGCTAACGCTGGAAATGCTATGGCTCAATATAATTTGGGTGATCTGTATTTAAAAGGGGAATTATCATCTAACTCAAATGCAGATTCAAATACAGATTATACAGATTTGGGCATCAAATATTTAAAATTAGCGGCACTAAATGGCGTTCCAATGGCTGCGAGCATTCTAGACGAGAAAAAGATAAATATTAATGAGTAATTAATTCTTATTATATAATTATCATTGTAGCTGATGCATGCTTATATGAATATATAATAAAATTTCCAAATAACTATAATTTTTTTTTTTTCTTTATTCTTATCCGCCAATGTTTTATTTAAATCATAAGCTCAATTTATAATATAAATATAAAATTGTAAAAATGATGAGACACCTGATATAATTAACAAATACAAATGGTTATACATTTAAGAGCAAGATACTATAACGTACTTTAAATAAATAGAAATAAATAAAGAAAAAGTTTAAACAGTAATAATAACTATGTTATGAACAAAAATTTGTAGAAATAATTCTAACATTCAGTGAAAATCAAGCGATTGATTCTTCTCTCTACTTATTTTCTTCTTCCTCAATTTCCTCTTCATCAGCTAAAATAAATCTCAAATTATAACTTTAAAGTTGACTTTGTATTTATTTATAAATTATTATAAACTTACTTGGCAAGCTTTCGACAATTTTGCCTATATCTGTCGTAACTAGTAATCGTTGAAAAAATTTGGTTTTCATAATTTTAAAGTTGACTTCACGTTTAATTATAAATTAGTATAGACTTACTCGGAATATCCTCTGCTTTGAGATCTATATTTATCGTCGAAAAAATTTCAATAAATTTAGTTTCAAATCATAAAAACCTTCGATGCGCTTATGAATAGTATATAGTTTTTACTGTATCATATCTGTAAATATTTCATCATACCTTTACTCATTGTTTTTGTTGTTTTAATACCTTTGCTAATATCCATTGCATTTGGACGTTTTTCTATATCTGGTAATGTCTTAATATTTTCATCAGCATCCGAGAATTTCTTTCTGATACCAAGTTTATCAACTTTATCATAATGAATAAAAAAATCCAATAGATGATAAAGCCATGAGCTAATTTCATTTGCGGTAGGTCGTTTCTGGGGGTCTCGGTCCATACATTTATTAGCTAATTTGACGTAACAATCTGGAGTTCCACGTGCAAATTTTGGTCGCAAACCATCGCAAATATCATCTCGAAGAGTACGGTCACGTGATCGATCACCAAATGGTCTCTGCCCAGATGACATTTGTGCCATAATGATGCCTAGTCCATAAATATCAGCTGCTGGCGTATAATTTTCACCTTGCAAAACTTCAGGCGCAACATAAGGCATAACGCCAAAAATTTCCTCCCCTTGATTTCGTTCTTTGTATTCTTCGATTTTTTTGGATGATCCAAGATCTGAAATATAAGAATATACAGTTTTATCGTATTGAATTTGCAAAATATTTCCACTATGAAGATCATTATGTGTATATCCTGCTTTGTGAATTTTTGCTAGTTCGCTCGATATATCCAAAAGTTGAAACAATTTAGTTTTCCATGTAAGTTCTTTAAATTTATCGTTATTCTCTAAAAATTGATTAAGGCTTCCACTTTCAGCAAATTGAAGTACCATCAAATATTTGCCAGCCTCAAGCCCAAGATGCTTATTATTTTCCGTGCATTTAGTTAATCCATATATTCCTAATTCAATACCCATTAATCTACAATGCACATGATTTTTAAACTTATTAAATGAACTAGCATTAATATATTTATTTTTTTATAAGATGATTGCTTGGATTTACAGTGCAAAATAAATTCAACTTACTTCATTTAGATCCAAGGTTTTAAGTGCAACCATAGATGATTTTTCACGTGACTTTACACCGTTATTTTCTAGTCGGGTTACTCGTATTCCATCTAACCAAATTGCTGAAAATACTAATCCAAAGCCTCCTTCAGCAATACGTTTAATTTCTATTAGTCTATCAAATGGGATCCATTCAATCACTTCTTCATGCATTGTAGCTTTACGTTGAAACCCTTTAATACAATTATCAACATCTTCATCTTCACTTGTAACTGACCATTCTTGAACAGTTTTTTCAGAATCACATTTCTGACACCAGGCATAATACGTGTTATATCGCCCACACTCTTCGCATGTTCCATAAAGTCTGTGGATTAATTGATTTTTTGTCATTAGTTGTTAAACGATTTCGTGAAATAAATCACACAATAATAATATTATACTCACTGCCTAGTTTAACATGTAGATAAATAACATCAACCTGAGAATTATATTTAAAATATGTAGATCACTTTTATGCGGAAGTTATGCATGTTGCAGATCATCGTGTAACAATTGTCTATTCTAAGATCGATAAATTTTTTTATTTTAATTTTATGAATCAAAATAAAAAAAAAGAATTCGTAAACTTTAGATAGGTAGTTATTGAGATATCATCGCTCAAAGTTTGAAAAAACTCAGTCACGGTCTGTTTTGATAATTGTCTAAATTTTTTTAAACTTTGAGTGGTGATATCTCAATAACTGCTTATCTAAATTCAATTAATTTTAATTCTATAAATTTATAGAATTAAAATAAAAAAATTTTATCAATATTAGATAAGTAGTTATTGAGATATTTTCGCTCAAAGTTTAAAAAATTCGTCATAACTAGTTCTCCGCAAAATTAAATCAAATATTTAATTAATTTGATCAAATTATTTCAACTATTTGATTTGATCTTGCGGAGTACTATCTGGTACATGCATAACTAAGCACAATTCCCGTAAATGCCATTTTTATGAATAAATTCTATACTTACACCCTATTGATTTAACGCGTAGGTGAATTGATAGAATAATAGAGACAAAATAATTAATAGAAAATTATATTTTGTTGACAATTAAAATATGACATTTTTATGAATAAATTCTAAACTTACATCCTGTTGATTTAACGCGTAGGTGAATAACAGATAGAATAATGGAGGCAAAATAATTAATATTTGGTTGGCTTAAAATATGTGCAGTAGATCATTTTTTATGAATAAATTCTACATACGTCCTGTTGATTTAATGCGTAAGAGAATAACAGAATAATAAAAACAAAATAATTAAGAGAACTATATTCTGTTGACAGTTAAAATATATAGATATATAGATTATAAATAAATTCTACACATACGTCCTGTTGATTTAATGCATATGGGAATAACGGATAACAGAATAATAGAAGCAAAATAATAATAAAGAATCATATTTTGTTGACAATTAAAATATGTAGATCATTTTATGAATAAATTCTACACATACTCCCTGTTGATTTAACATGTAGAGAATAAAATAGGCAAAATAATTATTAGAGAATTAAATTTGCTGACAATTAAAATATCTAGATAATTTTTATGAATAAATTCTATACATACGTTCTATTAATTTAACACGTAGAGAAATAACGTATAACAGATATAATCATATTTTGTTGCAATTAAAATATGTAAATCATTTTAAGAATAAATTCTACACTTACTCCCTGTTGATTTAATGCGTAGGGAAAATAATAATAGATAAAATAATGCAAATAGAGAATTATATTCTGTTGATTATTAAAATGTGAGATCATTTTTATAAATAAAATCTACACTTACAAACTGTTAATTTAAAGCGTAGAGGAATAATAGATAATAGAAAATAATAAATAGTGAATTGTATTTTGTCAATTAAAATAGAGACCTGTTAATGCCATCCCCTTACATAATCTAATCCTAATTAATAATTAGTGTCAGAAAAGTCGGAGATTAAATATTTTATATAAAGAGAGTGACATTAACAGATCTCTTAAAATATCTAGATTATTTTTATAACTAAATTCTATACTTACTCTCTGTTGATTTAACACATAGGGAAATAATAACAGATAAAATAATGCAAAATAATTAATAATTATATTTGAAAATATGCAGAGAATAAATTCTACACTTACAAACTGTTAATTTAATGCGTAATGAAATAGCAGATAACAGATAGAATAATAGATGCCAAATAATTAATAAAGAATCATATTTTGTTGACAATTAGATCATTTTTATGAATAAATTCTACACATACACCCTGTTAATTTGACACGTAGGGGAACAACAGATAACAGATAGAATAATAGGGCAAAATAATTAATAGAGAATTATATTTTGTTAATAATTAAATATGTAGATCATTTTATGAATACATTGTACACATACATCCTGTTGATACGCATAGGAGAATAACAGATAACAGATAGAATTAAGAGATAGAGAATTATATTTTATTAAAATATGTATATCATTTTTATGAATAAATTCTATACTTACTCCCTGTTAATTTAATGTGTAAGAAATAACAGATAATAGACAGAATAGTGGAGGCAAAATAATTAATTAAGAATCATATTTTGTTAAAAATTAAAATATATAGATCATTTTTATAAATAAGTTTTATACAAACTCCCTGTTGATTTAACACATAGAGGAATAACAGATAAAAGATAGAATAATAGATACAAAATGATTATTAGAGAATTATATTTTGGCAATTAAAATATGTAGATCATTTTTATGAATAAATTTTACACTTACTTCCTGTTAATTTAACGCGTAAGGGAATAACAAATAACAGAATAATAGGGGCAAAATAATTAATAGAAACTTATATTTTGTTGATAGCTAAAATATGTATATCATTTTTATGAATAAATTCTACACATACACCCTGTTGATTTAATGCATAGGAGAATAAAAGATAACAGATCGAATAAAGAGACAAAATAATTAATGAAAATTATATTTTGTTGACAATTAAAATATGTAGAATAAGTTTTATACTTACATACTGTTGATTTAACACATAAGAGAATAACAGATAACATATAATATAGATAAAAAGTAATTAATAAAGAATTATATTTTGTTAGCAATTAAGGTATTTAGAATAAATTCTACACATACTTCCTGTTGATTTAACGCATAGAGGAATAACAAATAACAGATAGAATAATAGATGCAAAATACTTAATAAAGAAATATATTTTGTTGACATTAAAATATTAGATCATTTTTATAAATAAATTCTACAATTACCATCTGCTAATTTAACATGTAGGGGAATAATAGATATCAGATGGAATAATAGAGGCAAATCAATTAAAATATGTATCATTTTTATGAATAAATTCTACACATACGCCCTGTTAATTTGACATATAGGGGGACAACAGATAGAATAATAGAGGCAAAATAATTAATAAAGAATTATATTTTGTTGATAATTAAATATGTAGATCATTTTTTTGAATACATTGTACACATACATCCTGTTGATACGCATAGGAGAATAACAGATAACAGGTAGAATTAAGAGATAAAATAATTAATAAAGAATTATATTTTGTTAAAATATATATATTATTTTATAAATAAATTCTACACTTACTTCCTGATAATTTAATGCATAGAGGAATAACAGGTAAAATAATAGAGACAAATGAATTAATAAAAAATATATTTTTTTGATAATTAAAATATATAAATCATCATTATGAATAAGTTTTACACTTACTTTCTATTGATTTAATGCATAGATGGACAGATAGAATAATAGAGGCAAAATAATTAATAGAGAATTATATTTTGTTAACAATTAAAATATGTAGAATAAGTTTTGTACATACACTCTGTTGATTTGAAAAATAACATATAGAATAATAAAACAAAATAATTAATAGATAATTAGTTTTGTTGACAATTAAACCATATAGATCATATTTATAAATAAATTCTACACATACGCCCTGTTGATTTAATGCATAAGGAATAACAGATAGAATAATAGATACAAAATAATTAATAAAGAATTAGATTTTGTTAATTAAAATATATAGACCATTTTTATGAATAAATTCTACACTCACTTCCTGTTAATTTAATGTGTAGAAGAATAACAGATAGAATAATAGATGCAAAATAATCAATAAAGAATTATTTTTGTTAACAATTAAGCTATGTAAATCATTTCATAAATAAATTTTTACACATACACCCTGTTGATTAAAGTATAGGGAATTACAGTGAAATAATATATGCAAAAAAATTAATAGAGAATTATATTGTGTTGACATTAAAATATGTAGATCATTTTTATGAATAAATTTTACACTTACAAACTATTGATTTAGTGATAGATGAATAACAGATATTAGATAGAATGATAGATACAAAAAATAATTAATAGAGAATTATATTTTGATGATTAAAAAATAGTAGATCATTTTATGAATAAATTCTATACTTACTCCCTGTTGATTTAATTCGTAGGAAAAGAACAGATAACATATAGAATATAGCAATAGACAAAATAATTAATAGAAAATTATATTTTGTTAACAATTAAAATATTTAGATTATTTTTATAAAAAAATCTACACATACCCTCTGTTTATTTATTATGTGGGAAAATAACAGATAACAAATAGAATAATAGAGGAAAAATAATTAATAGAAAATTATATTTTGTTGTTAATTAATATATATATATCATTTTTATGAATAAATTCTATATTTACTTCCTGTTGATTTAATGCGTAGGGGAATAACAAATAAAGATAGAATAATAAAGGCAAAATAATTAATAAAAAATTATATTTTGTTAATAATTAAAATATGTAAATCATTTTTATGAATAAATTCTACACTTACAAACTGTTAATTTAATGCATAGAGAATAACAAATAACGGATAGAATAATAGATGTAAAATAATTAATAGAGAATTATATTTTGTGGATAATTAAACTATGTAGATCATTTTTATAAATAAATTTTACACTTACAAACTGATTTAACATGTAGGGAATCATAGATAACAGATAGAATAATAAAGGTAGAATAATTAAGAAATATATTTTGTTAATAATTAAAATATGTATATCATTTTTATGAATAAATTCTACACTTACTCTCTGTTGATTTAACATGTAGAGAAATAATAAATAACAAGTAGAATAATAGATGCAAAATAATTAATAGAAATTTATATTTTGTTGACAATTAAAATATGTAGATCAGTTTTATGAATAAATTCTACAATTACCGTCTGTTGATTTAATGCGTAGAAAATAAAAGATAAAAGAGACAAAATAATTAATAGAGAATTATATATTGTCAACAATTAAAATATATAGATTATGTTATTAATAAAATCTTCATGTACGCTCTGTTGATTTAATATGCAGAGGAATAACAGTTAACAGAGACAAAATAATTAATAGATAATTAGATTTTGCTGACAATTAAACTATGTAGATTATTTTTATTTTTATGAATAATTTCTACACTTACTTCCTGTTGATTTAGCACATAGAGGGATAACAGATAACAGATAGAATAATAGATGCAAAATAATTAATGAAAATTATATTTAAAATATATAGATGATTTTACGAATAAATTCCACAATTACCGTCTGTTGATTTAACATGTAGAGAATAACAGATAGCAATAAAATAATAGAAGCAAAAGAATTAATGGAGAATTATATTTTGTTGACAAAATATGTAAATCATTTTATAAATAAATTTTCAATTACCGCCTGTTGATTTAATGAGTAAAGAAATAACAAATAACAAATAATAGCACAAAATAATTAATAAAGAATTATATTTTATTGACAATTAAAATATGTAGCTCATTTTTATGAATAAATTCTACAATTACCGTCTATTGATTTTGATTTAATGCATAGAGGAATAATGAATAACAGATATAATAATAAAGGCAAAATAATTAATAGAGAATTATATTTTGTCAACAATTAAAATATGTCGATTATTTTTTTTGAATAAACTCTACACTCACTCCCTGTTATTTAATGTGTAGGAGAATAACAGATAACAAATAGGATAATAGATACAAAATAGTTAATGAAGAATTATATTTTGTTAACAATTAAAATATACAGATCATTTTATGAATAAATTTTACACTTACTCTCTATAGATTTAATATGTAACAGATAACAGATAGAATAATAGGATCAAAATAATTAATAGAGAATTATATTTTGTTGATAATTAAAATATGTAGATCATTTTTATAAATAAATTCTATACATACAAACTGTTGATTTAACGTGTAGAGAAACATGGAATAATTAATAAAAAATTATAATTAAAATATGTAGATCATTTTATGAATAAATTCTACACCTACTTTCTGTTGATTTAATATGTATAGGAATAATAGATATTAGATAGAATAATAGAGACAAAATAATTAGTGATTTGTCAATATTTAAAATATATAGATCATTTTTATGAATAAATTCTATACTTACATACTGTTAATTTAATGTATAAAGAAATAACAGATAATAGATAAATAATAGATGCAAAATAATTAATAGAGAATTATAATTTGTTGATAATTAAAATATGTAAATAATTTTATAAATAATTCTACACTTACTTCCTGTTGTTTTAATATATAAGGGAATAACAGATAACAGATATAATAGTAGATGCAAAATAATTAATAAAAAATTATATTTTGTTGACAATTTAAATATATAAATTATTTTTATAAATACTTACTTTCTGTTAATTTAACATATAGAAAAATAACAAATTACAGATAAAATAATAAATACAAAATAATTAATAGAAAATTATATTTTATTAATAATTAAAACATGTAGATTATTTTTATGAATAAGTTCTATACTTACTCCCTGTTAATTTAATAAAATTATAGATTGAGAATTATATTTTGTTGATAATTAAAATATGTAGATTATAAATAAATGCTATACTTACTTTCTATTAATTTAACATATAGGAAATAACAGATAACAGATAAAATAATAAAGCAAAATAATTAATTAAGAATTATATTTTGTTGATAATTAAAATATGCAGATCATTTTTATAAATATATTCTATACTTACAAACTGTTGATTTAATATGTACGAAATAACAAATATCAGATAGAAAAATGGAAGCAAAATAATTAATAGAGAATTATACTTTGTTAACAATTAAATTTGTAGATCATTTTTATTAATTAATTATATGCTTACTTCCTGTTGATTTAATGAGCATGTGAATAATAAATATCAGATAGAATAATAGATGCAAAATAATTAATAGAGTATTATATTTTGTCGACAATTAAAATATATATATCATTTTTATGAATAAATTCTATACTTACAAACTGTTGATTTAATGCATAGGGAAATAACAGATAGCAGATAGAATAATAGAGACAAAATAATTAATAGAGTTATATTTTGTAGATAATAAAATATATAAAATAAATTCTATACATACATCCTGTTAGTTTAATGTAAAGGCAAATGACAAATAACAGATAGAATAATAGAGGCAAAATTATTAATAGAGAATTATATTGTTGACAACTAAAATATGTAGAATAAATTTAATACATACACTCTGTTGATTTAATGCGAAGGGAAATAACAAATAAAAGATAAGCAAAATAATTAATAGAGTTATATTTGTTTACAATTAAAATATGTAGAATAAATTCCATTACTTACAAACTTTTAATTTAATATGTAGAGGATAACAGAAACAGATAGAATAATAGAAACAAAATAATTAATAGAAAATTATATCTTGTTGATAATTAAGATATATAGATCATTTTTATGGGAAAATCATCTACAAAGATTTTTTAATCAGGCTAATTCAAATGAACTTGGGCCAGAATACCAGTTCTTATTTTCGTGTAAATTATCTTTTTCTATAGTTTACTTAATTCTGGTCTAAGTTTGTTCAAATTAGCCCGATCAGAAAATCTTAGCGATTTTCCTAGCAAAGGTTCCAATTCTACAATTACCGTCTGTTGATTTAATGCATAGAGGAATAACAAATAACAAGATAGAATAATAGAAGCAAAATAATAAATAGAGAAATATATTTTGTTGATAATTAAAAGATATAAATCATTATTATAAATAAATTCTACACTTACTTTCTATTAATTTAATAGATAGAGGAATAACAGTTAGAATAATTAATAGAGAATTATATTTTGTTGACAATTAAAATATGTAGATTATTTTTATAAATAAATTTTACAATTACCGTCTATGTATATAGGAAAATAGCAAAACAATAGAGAATTACATTTTGTTGATAATTAAAATATGTGAATCATTTTTATGAATAAATTCTACACATACGCTCTTTTTATTTAATGCGTAAGGAATAACAGATAATAGATAGAATAATAGAAGCAAAATAATTAATAGAGAATTATATTTTGTTAATTAAATTATATAGATCATTTTTATAAATAAATTCTTCACTTACTTTCTGTTTATTAATGTGTAAAGAATAATAGATAACAGATAGAATAATAGAGACAAATAATTAACAGAGAATTATATTTTGCTGACAATTAAGATATATATCATTTTTATGAATAAATTCCACACTTACTCCCTGTTAATTCAATATGTAAGAAAATAACAGATAACAGATAGAATAATAGACAAAATAATTAATAGAGAATTATATCTAGATCATTTTTATAAATAAATTCTATACATACACCCTGTTTATTTAACGAACAGGAGAATAAAAGACAACATATAAAATAATAGAGACAAAATAATAGAAAATTATATTTTGTTAATAAGTAAAATATGTAGGAATATATTTTATACTTACAAACTGTTGATTTAATACATAAGAAATAACAGATACAGATAGTGTCAAAATAATTAATAGAGAATTATATTTGTTGACAATTAAAATTTATAGATTATTTTTATAAACAAATTCTATACTTACTTCCTATTTATTAATATGTAAGGAATAACAGATAACAGAAGAATAATAGAGACAAAATAATTAATAGAGAATTATATAGATCGTTTTTATAAATAAATTCCATACTTACTTCCTGTTAATTCAACATGTAGGAAAATAACAGATAACAGATAGAATAATAAACAAAATAATTAATAGAGAATTATATTTTTTTAGCAATTAAAATATTTAGATCATTTTTATGAATAAATTCTAAACTTACAAACTGTTAATTAATGTATAGAAAAATAACAGTAATAAATAAAATAATAGAGTAAAATAATAAATAGAGAATTATATTTTGTCAACAATTAAAATATGTAGATTATTTTGATAAATAAATTCAACACATACTGCCTGTTGATTTAATATGTAGAGGAATAACAAATAACCAATAGAATAATAGATACAAAATGATTATTAGAGAATTATATTTTGGCAATTAAAATATGTAGATCATTTTTATGAATAAATTCTACACATACTCCCTGTTAATTTAATGCGTAAGGGAATAATAGATAAAGATAGAATAATAGAGACAAAATAATTAATAGATAATTTTTATGAATAAATTCTATACATACATCCTATTGATTTAACACATAGAGAAATAATAGATAACAGATAGAATAATAGATGTAAAATGATTAAGAATCATATTTTGTTGACATTTAAAATATGTAAATCATTTTTAAGAATAAATTCTACACTTACTCCCTGTTGATTTAACGTGTAGAAGAAATAACAAATAAATGATAAAATAATGCAAAATAATTAATAAAGAATTATATTTTGGCAATTAAAAAAAATATGCAGATCATTTTTATGAGTAAATTCTACACATACGCCCTGTTGATTTACCGTATAGGAGAATAACAGATAATAGATAGAATAATAGATGCAAAATAATTAATAAAGGTTATATTTTGTTAATAATTAAAATATGTATATTATTTTTATAAATTCTACAATTACCGCCTGTTGATTTAAGTGTAAGGGAATGACAGATAATAGAGACAAAATAATTAATAGAGAATTATATTTTGTTGATAATTAAAATATGTAAATTATTTTTATGAATAAATTCTACACCTACAAACTGTTAATTTAATGCATAGAGAATAACAAATAACAGATAGAATAATAGATGTAAAATAATTAGTAGAGGTTATATTTTGTTGACAATTAAAATATATAAAAGAAATTCTATACATACACCCTGTCAATTTTAATGCATAGGGAATAACAAATAATAGATACAAAATAATTAATAGAGAATTATATATTGTAGATAATTAAAATATGATCAATTTTATAAATAAATTCTTTATTTACTCTCTGTTGATTTAATACGTAGAGAATAAAAAATAACAGATAGAATAATAGATACAAAATAATTAAGAGTTATGTTTGTTAATTAAAATATGTAGATCATTTTTATAAATAAATTCTACACATACTCCCTGTTGATTTAATGCGTAGGGAAATAACAGATAAATAGTATAATAGAGGCAAAATCATTAATAGAGAATAAATTCTACACATACCCCCTGTTGATTTAATGCGTAAGGGAATACAGATAATAGATAGGATAATAGATGCAAAATAATTAATAGAGAATTATATTTTATTGATAATTAAAATATATAAATCATTTTGATGAATAAATTTTATGCTTACTCTCTGTTAATTTAATATGTGAAGAATAACAGATAATAGATAGAATAATAGAGACAAATAATTAATAGAGAATTATATTTTGTTGACAATTAAAATATATAGAATAAATTCTATACTTACAAGCTGTTGATTTGACAAATAGAGAAATAACAGATGACAGATAACAGATATAATAATAAAGCAAAATAATTAATAGAGATTATATTTTGCTAACAATTAAGGTATGTAGAATAAATTCTACACATACACCCTGTTGATTTAACATATAGAAAAATGACAAATAGAAAATTATATTTTGTTGATAATTAAAATATGTAGACCATTTTTATAAATAAATTCTATACTTACTCTCTGTCAATTTAATGCATAGGGGAATAATAGATAACAGATAAAATAATAGAAGTAAAATAATTAATAGAGGATTATATTTTACTGATAATTAAAATATGTATATCAATTTTATGAATAAATTCTAAACTTACAAACTGTTGATTTGACATGTGGAGGAATAACAGATAACAGATAGAATAATAGAGGCTAAATAATTATAGTTTATTGATAATTAAATATATAGATCATTTTTGTAATAAATTCTATTCTTACTCTCTGTTGATTTAAAGTGTAAATAAATAGATAAAATAATAGAGATAATAGAGTCAAAATAATTAATAGAGAACTATATTTGTTAACAATTAAAATATATAGATTATTTTTTTATAAATAAATTCTACACTTACTCTCTGTTGATTTAATACGTAGAGAAATAACAGATAAAAAATAGAATAAGAGAGAATTATGTTTGTTCATAATTAAATTATATAGATCATTTTTATAAATAGTTTGTGCTTATGCTCTGTTGATTTAATATGTAGAAAAATAACAAATAACAAATAGAATAATAGAGAATTATATTTTGTTGATAATTAAATTATGTAGATCATTTTATAAATAAATTCTATACTTACCCTCTGTTGATTTAACGTGAAGAAAACAAATAACAGATATAATAATAGAAACAAATTAATTAATTGAGAATTATATTTTGTTTACAATTAAAATATATAGAATAAATTCTACACTTACATACTGTTGATTTAATACATAAAAGAATAACAAATAACAGATAGAATAATTAATAGAGAATTATATTTTGTTGACAATTAAAACATGTAGATTATTTTTATAAATAAATTTTATAATTACCGTCTATGTATATAGGAAAATAGCAAAACAATAGAGAATTACATTTTGTTGATAATTAAAATATATGAATCATTTTTATGAATAAATTTTATACTTACTCTCTGTTGTTTTAATATATAGGGAATAACAGATAACAGATAAATTATAGAGGCAAAATAATTAATAAAGAATTATATATTTTGTTGACAATTAATTTTATACTTACAAGCTATTGATTTAATATATAAAGAAATAACAGATAGAATAATAGATGCAAAAGAATTAATAAAGAATTATATTTTAGTAACAATTAAATATGTAGATCATGTTATAAATAAATTCTACACCCACCCCCTGTTGATTTGATACAGAAAAATAAAATAGAATAATAAATTTTGTTGATAATTAAAATGATCATTTTTATGAATAAATTCTACACCCACTTCCTGTTGATTTAACATGTAGAGAAATAATAGATATAGATACAAGATAATCGAAAATTATATTTTTCTGATAATTAAATGATATAGATTATTTTTATAAATAAATTCTATACTTACTTCCTGTTAATTTAATGCATAGAAAATAACAAATAACAGATAGAATAATAGAGACAAAATAATTAATTGAGAATTATATTTTGTTTACAATTAAAATATAGAAATAATTCTACACTTACAAGCTGTTGATTTAATGCATAGAGGAAACGGATAGAATAATAGATACAAAAATAATTAATAGGGAATTATATTTTGTTTATAATCAAAATATGTAGATCATTTTTATGAAAAATTCTACACATACGCCCTGTTAATTTAATGCGCGTAAGAGAATAACAGATAATAGATAAAATAATAGATGCAAAATAATTAATAGAGAATTATATTTTGTTGATAATTAAAATATGTAGATCATTTTTATAAATAAACTCTTACTCTCTGTTAATTTAACGTGTAGGGGTATAACAGATAGTACGTAGAATAATAAAAGCAAAATAATTAATAGCAAATTATATTTTGTTGACAATTAAAATATATAAATTATTTTTATAAATAAATTTCACACATACGTCCTGTTAATTTAATATGTAGAAGAATAACAGGTAGTATAATAGATACATAATAATTATATTTTGTTGACAATTAAAATATGTAAATCATTTTTATGAATAAATTCTACAATTACCATCTGTTGATTTAATGTGTAGAGGAATAACAGATATTAGATAGAAAATAGATACAAAATAATTAATAGAGAAATATATTTTGTTGACAATTAAAATATGTAGATCATTTTATGAATAAATTCTCTACTTACTCCCTATTGATTTAGCATGTAGAGAATAGCAAATAACAGATAGAATAATAGATGCAAAATATTAATAAAGAATTATATTTTGATAAGAATTAAAATATGTAGATTATTTTTTATAATTAAATTCTACACTTACTTCCTGTTGATTGGAAATAACAGATAACAAATAACAGATATAATAATATTTTGTTGACAATTAAAATATTTAGATCATTTTATGAATAAATTCTATACTTACATCCTGTTGATTTAACACGTAGAATAATAGAGGCAAAAAAATAAAAGGAAATTATATTTTGTGACAAAATATGTAGGTCATTTTTATGAACAAATTCTACACTTACAAACTTTGATTTAACGCATAGGAGAATAGCAAATAATAGATAGAATAATAGAGACAAAATAATTAATAGAGAATTATATTTTGTTGACAATTAAATACTGTATATAAATAATTTTATGAATAAATTCTAAATCTACTTCCTGTTGATTTAATGCATAGATAAATAACAAATTACAAATAGAATAATAGAGACAAAATAATTAAGAGAAAATTATATTTTGTGGGCAACTAAAATATATTGTCATTTTTATAAAAAAATTTCACACTTACTCTCTGTTGATTTAACGTATAGAAAAATAATGCAAAATAATTAATAGAAAATTATATTGTGTTGACAATTATAATATGAATAAATTCTATAGTCACCGCCTATTAATTTAATGTGTAGAGGAATAGCTGATAATAGATAAAATAATAATTAATAGAGAAATATATTTGTTGACAATTAAATATATAGGATAAATTCTATACTTACATCCTGTAATTCAACATTTAGGGAATAACAAATAACCGATAGAATAATAAATATATAATAAATATATTTTGTTGACAATTAAAAATGTGGATTATTTTGATGAATAAAAAAATTCTACACTTACTCCCTGTTGATTTAATGCGTAGGGAATAACAGATAACAGATATGCAAAATAATGAATAGAGAATTATATTTTGTTAATTAAAATATATAGACCATTTAACGAATAAATCTATGCTTACTTTCTGTTGATAAGTAGAGAAATTATGTAAAATAATTAATAGAGAATTGTATTTTGTTAACAATTAAAATATGTAGATTATTTTTATGAATAAATTCTAAAAATTACCGTCTGTTGATTTAATGTGTAGCAGAATAAGAGATAATAGAAATAATAATAGAGGCAAGGTAATTAATAGAGAATTATATTTCGTTGACAATTAAAATATGCAAAATAAATTCTATAATTACCGCCTGTTGATTTAACATGTAGAGAAATAACAGATAAAGTAATAGAAAATAATCAATAAAGAATTATAATCTGTTGACAATTAAAATATATCATTTTTATGAATAAATTTTACACTTACTCTCTGTTGATTTAGTATAACAAATAACAGATAGAATAAAAGATACAAAATAATTGATAAAAAAAGGATTATATTTGTTGGCAATTAAAATATATAAATCATTATTATGAAGAGAATTACTACGTTTAACCAGGGAAAATTACACCCCTTAATTATTATTAAAATTTAGAGTTAGGGTATAATTTTAGACAATGTTTAGCATTAGATACAAATTTTAGTTAGCATTGAGTTTTTGGGGTTCTGAACATTTTTACTTAGTACCCTTGAGGTGTGTTAACTGGTACATTTTTGAGATATAGCATCCCGGTGAATTTTCTCCTGGTTAAAATTAGCAATACTCTATTATAAATAAATTCTACACTTACTTTCTATTGATTTAATGCATAGAGGAATGGCAATAGAGGCAAAATAATTAATAAAATATTTTGATCATTTTTATAAATAAATTCTATACTTACAAACTGTTGATTTAATACGTAGAAGAATAACAAATGCAAAATAATTAATAGGGAATTATATTTTGTTGGCAATTAAAATATGTAGATTATTTTTATAAATAAATTCTATACTTACTTTCTATTTATTAATATGTAAGAAATAACAGATAACAGAAGAATAATGGAGACAAAATAATTAATAGAGAAATATATTTTGTCAATAATTAAAATATGTTCATTTTTATAAATAAATTCTATATTTACTTTCTGTTGATTTAATACATAGAGGAATAACAGATTATAGATAGAATAATAAAGGCGAAATAATTAATAGTGAATTATATTTTGTTGAAAATTAAAATATGTCTATCATTTTTATAAATAAATTCCCACAAACTGTTGATTTAACGTGTAGAGGAATAACAGATAAATAGTAACAGAACATTATATTTTGTTGACAATTAAAATATGTAGATCCTTTTTTTTTATAAATAAATTCTACACATACGCCCTGTTGATTTAATGTGTAGGGGAATAACAGATAACAGATAGAATAATAGATACAAAATAATTAATAAAGAATTATATTTTGTTGACAATTAAAATATGTGTATCATTTTTATAAAGAAATTCTACGCTTACAAACTGTTAATTTAATACATAGAAGAATAGCAGATAACATATATAATAATAGAAGCGAAATCATTAATAGAGAATTATATTTTGTTGACAATTAAAATATGTATATCATTTTTATGAATAAATTTATACTTACAAACTGTTGATTTAACGCGTAGGCGAATAAAGATAACAGAATAATAGAAACAAAATAATTAATAGAAAATTATATTTTACAATTAAAATATGTAGATCATTTTTATGAATAAATTCTATGTTTACTCCCTGTTGATTTAACGAGAAGGGGATTAACAAATATCAGATAGAATAATAGATGCAAAATAATTAATAGAAAATCAACAATTAAAATATGTAGATCATTTTTATAAATAAATTCTATACATACGCACTGTTAATTTAGTGCATAAGGAATAACCGATAGCAGATAAGTAATAGATGCAAATAATTAATAGAGAATTATATTTTGTTAATAATTAAAATATATAGATCATTTTATAAATAAATTTTACACTTACAAACTGTTGATTTAACCTGTAGAAGAATAACAGATAATAAATAGAATAGAAGCAAAATAATTAATTAATAAGAGAATTCTATTTTATTAATAATTAAAATATGTAGACCATTTTTATAAATAAATTCTGCACCTACTCTCTGTTAATTTAACATGTAGAGGAATAACAATTATCAGAAAGAATAATAAATGCAAAATAATTAATAAAGAACTATATTTTGTTAATAATTAAAATATGTAGATTATTTTTATAAATAAATTCTACAATTACCGTCTGTTGATTTAGTGTGTAAGGGAATAACAGATAACAAAGACAAAATAGTTAACAGAGAATTATATTTTGTTGACAATTAAATAAATTCTACACATACGCCCTATTGATTTAATGCATAAAGAAAGAATAGATAAATCGTATAAGAGACAAAATAATTAATAGAGAATTATATTTGTTGCAATTAACATATATAGGTCATTTTTACAAATGAATTCTACAATTACCATCTGTCGATTTAACGTGTAGGGGAATGGTAGATATAGATAGAATAATTAATGCAAAAATAATTAATATAGAATTATATTTGTTGACAAAATATATAGATCATTTTCATAAATAAATTTTATACATACATTCTATTGATTTAACGTATAGGTAATAACAGGTAATAGATAAATATTAGATACAAAATAAGTGAGAATTATATTTTGTTAACAATTTAAATATCTAGATCATTTTTTACAAATAAATTCTACACTTACAAGCTGTTGATTTAGTGTGTAGGGAAATAACAGTTAACAGATATATAATAGAGGTAAAATAATTAATAGAGACTTATATTTTTGTTAACAATTAAAATATCTAGATCATTTTTATAAATAAATTTTATACTTACTCCCTGTTGATTTAATGTGTAGAGGAATAACAGATAGAATAATAGAGGCAAAATAGTTAATTAATAATTATATTTTGTTGACAGTTAAAATATGTAGTTTATTTTTATGAATAAATTTTATGCATACAAACTGTTGATTTAATGTATAGAAGAATAACAGATAACAGATAGAATAATAGAAGCAAAAAATTAATAAAGAATTGTTTTTTGTTGATAATTAAAATGAATAAATTCTACAATAACCGCCTGTTGATTTAATGTGAGGAAATAATAGAGACAAAATAATTAATAGAGAATTGTTGTCATCAAAATTTATAGATCATTTTTATGAATAAGTTCTACACATACTTCCTGTTAATTTAATGTATAAAAGGATAACAGATAACAGATAGAAAAATAAAGACAAAATGATTAATAGGGAATTATATTTTGTTGACAATTAAAATATCTGGATCATTTTTATGAATTCTATACATACGCCCTATTGATTTAACGCGTAGGGGAATACAGATTAAATAATAGAGAAAAATAATTAGAAATTTGTTGGCAATTGGATAATTTTTATGAATAAATTCTATACATACGTCCTGTTGATTTAACATGTGGGAATAATAGAGATAAAATAATTAATAGGGAATTATATTTTGTTAACAATTAAAATATGTAGATCATTTTTATGAATAAATTCTATGCTTACTCCCTGTTGATTTAACGAGTAGAATACAGATATCAGATAGAATAATAGATGCAAAATAATTAATAAAGAATTATATTTTGTTGACAATTAAAATATGTAGAATAAATTTTATACATACACACTATTGATTTAACGTGAAGGGGGATAATAGATGCAAAATAATTAATTGAGAATTATATTTTGTTAATAATTAAGGTACATAGAATAAATTCTACACATACACCCTGTTGATTTAACGCGTAGGGGAATAACAAATAACAGATAGAGACAAATTATAAATATAAAATTATATTTGTTAACAATTAAAATATGTAGATTATTTTTATGAATAAATTCTACACTTACTCCCTGTTGATTTAACGTGTAAAGGAATAACAGATAACAGGTATAAGAGGTAGAATAATAGATGCAGAATAATTAATAAGAATTATGGTTTGTTGGCAATTAGAATATTAGATCATTTTCATGAATAAAATTCTACACTTACAAACTGTTGATTTAACACGTAGGGGAATAAAAAATATCGATAGAATAATAGAGACAAAATAATTAATAGAGAATTATATTTTTTGACAATAAAATATGGATATGTTATTGTCTATTTCGCGGATAATAATTGATTTATTCCCAGGTTCTTATTATACTGTACTGTTTATTTAATTTTCTGCAATTTCTATCTTCATAGCCTGCAACTTTTATTCTTCATTAGTAACTCAAATAATTAAAAAATTCGCCAAATCATTAAAAAAAGCAAAAAAGATATATAATTATAAAAAGACTCAGGATCAACCTGAATCTGAGATCCGAACAATAAGTGCGAAGAAATAGTACTGTATAGCAGTATAAATAATAACCGAGGAATAAATAAAATATTTTTATAAACACCACTTTATAACGATAATTACCGCCTCCTAACTTCGATATTGGCTTCTAATGCCCATTCATCATCTTTGCTTATTTCTAATAATTTTTTTAAGTCCGCATATGATTCCTCATATTTATTCAATATAAGATAAATTTCTCCGCGATATTTTAATGCGAATTCATTATTTTGCTCAATTTCAAGCAATTTTGTTAAATCTTTGCATGCCTCTTTATATTCTCCCATAATAAAATAAGCCTTCGCGCAATATTTTAGTGTATTCTTTTGGCCAATTTTTAATGAATTTAATGAATTTTTAAAATCTTCAATATTGTATTGTTTAATAGTTTCGATCCATTTTTCTTTCACTGGATCATCATCAATATCATCATCTGTTATTGCTATTCATTAAAATAATAAATTATTAAAATAGGCTTAAAAATTTAAGGATGTAAATATTCAATTCTAGATAAAATATACCCATATATTTGAACTTTTCATGGCCAAAGTTCGCCTCTATTAACCCGCCTTTTGACCTTATTCCAATGCAAGGATAATAAAGATCATTCTTTAAGTCTCGAAATGCAATTCCTTAAAAAACGGTGTAAGTCATTAAGTTTTGTCGATCAAATAAATTTAGGCACATTAAATAATAATTACCTAGATTCACGCCATTTTTGATATATAATACAGTATTATTTCTAAAGTTGAAACAGCACCCGATAGTATCACCGGTTTCAAACTTAGGCCCATATGGCTCTTCGGTCTCTGAACAATCAAAAAAATTTCCATCATCGCTATGATATCCCCACGAGTTCTTACTACACCCTATAAATGTTTAGTAAATAACATGATTATCGAATAAATATATTTTTATGGCTGATAAAAATTAGATCCCATAATTACCAGGTAACTTATTTAGTTCAGCTGATTTTGTGCAAAATCCGATTGCAATAATTCTTTAAAAAGATTCAAAAATTATAAGAAAGCGAAACTTATTTAAAGTTAACAGATGTTTGGCGTTTTACCCATTTTCATCATTATTTATAATTTCAATTTCAAAGTAAAACAATTTGCATTGTAACGGAATTGGATTAGTGGTACAAATTACAGCATCTTCGTTATTTTTGCCAAGACCTTAAATTGAAAAAAATTTAGCAATGTAACAAGGTGATAAGTTATATAGCCTGAATATTTTTTTATTATTTTTATACTAAATATCTTGCTAACTATGAAATGTCATGCTTTTTTATGTCCATAAAGATACATATAGTAATAAGGTTTGTTCTCACCTGTATAATTTACTCTAAGTCCATTTGAATCCACATCTAAAAGAGCAGATTTATCATTAACATTCCATGTAATTGGAGTCATATGGATTATTCAATTCGGCTCCGTTGATCCTATTTAACGTTCGTTCTATTTAATGCTTCAAAGCATTGTAATTTTTAGTACAAAGGGACAAAAAATTTATTATAACAAGTGTTAGCATTTTGATGCTTCATTTCTTAGTTCTGTAGCTCCGTTACTACTATATTTATTAACACAATAACGATAATTTCTCCCTTGCGTAGTTGTAAATGCATCAGCGTGCCAACACTAGTTATAATGCTAGCGGCTGCTTTGGTGGCTTTAAAAGCTTTACCTGAGATTTAATATGAATTTAACCAATCTTTTATTCTTATAACATGTAATCTCTTCTAGGATTGCTAAACGTTCTGTCTGTCGAGTTTAATTAAACTCAGGCTAAAATGTCAGATAAAAAATGGATATACTGTACTGTTGTATGCAGGGTGGCGTACAGAATGTAGTTTTTCATGTAACCATACTAGGAATGGAGTGTATGGCAATATCTCATAAATGATTGGATAATGCATTAAACTTTACGATGTTGGTTACTTTGTTACTGGTTAGATCTTGTTGTTTAAACTGATTGTAGAATCCTCTTACGTATTGGTATCCTGTACAGTCATGAGGATCTACACCCTGTCCTTGTTGTTCATAAGAATGTCCACCTCGCCTCGGGCAAATCTGTAAATATCAGCATGCAGAGTTGAAAATGAATAATTTCGATAATGAGATGGAGATGGATGGATATAAGTGGCTATACAAGATGGAAAAATTTAGTAATTGTATGAATAAATATCTAAAAATATTGAACTTGGATGAATATGAGATCTAAAAGAAGAATTTTTTGCTGATTATGAAGAGTCTAACAGAATAAAAAATACTGATGAAAAAGCATTATTTTTATGTTTTATGAATGATAGTACAAAAGTTTTCAGGGACATAGTAATTGAATATAATATTCGTGAATGGGTTAAAAAATATGCCAAGTATTTTTAAAAAAATAGTACTTTAGAGTAATCTATCATTATACAATAGTAAATGAAATTAGACTAGGTTATCCGTTGGATACTAAATTTAATAGTAAAATCCGTTAAATTTATTTGAAACGGATGACTTTTTAAAATATATAGCTTTAAAAATATAGCATTTTTATATGATCATGTATGAAAAAAGTTAAAAATGGGACACATTAAAACAAATAGCCAATCAAATTGGTTTAAATTTATATAATAAATTTTTTAAAAAATTTTGACCAATCAAAATTCAAGAAATTTGGCCAATCAAAATCAAGCAACTTTAAAAACATCAAAAATCTACGTTTTAAAATAAAATAAATTTTTAAATTTTAAAATGAGACAAATGTAGCTTTAACTGTCACGCACTGTACTTACACGACAATATTACCGTAGATCTACTGAGCATTGTATTCGGGTATTAATAATAAATACATTTTGTTTATTAATTGGTCAATGCTAAAGGTTTGAATTTAATAACGTATCTTGGTTTGATTCATGTGTGGATGGAAGCGATTACGAAATTGATGTTGATTATGAGCCTTAGATAATTTAGATTTAGGATTGAAAAAGCACTCTTTGGATTAAGATACTTTTAATTTTTTAATGTTATTTTTTTTTTAATAAAAGCATTTATACAATTCCCAATTTTATTCTTTAAAACTTGTAACAGCTGCATTTTAGAAAATTTAACTGCACTTTATCTTTCTCGGTCTTATCTATTAGAGATAAAACATCCATTAATTGTAATTACTTAGTAGAAGATCCTGAAGAAATTAAGCTGTTCAATATGTTAAAACCTGAATATCAACTTCCACTCTCGCAATGGATTAGTATATGATAAAGTGCAACATGTGTAACACGTGATAAAGATTAGAGAAAGAAGAATTAATTAAGAAATATAATTCGATTGTTCGCTGACAATAAAATATGCGATCATTTTTAGAAAACAAACTAAAATAACGCACATTTTGATCGATAAAAAATTTGCACGCTGATTGGTTATTTATTCGTGAAATGATTGGTTAAATTAGATCATGTGCATACTGCACATAATTACCAGGGACGATGATTTTCTGCGAAGACAAAATACCAATTCCGTCCGTGCAAAAAGATAATTCTGCAAAAATTCAGCGATCCGACCAGAGTTACATAAATCGGCCAGCATTACGAGTTGTTAATTCCGGCAAAAATTAATGTCAGCCGGAATTACGATGAGCAAGGATCCTAAATCCCAGTTAAAAATCGCAAAATTTCGCGAACGCAGAAAATCATCGTCCATGATAATTACACATTTTATTCAGCATAAATTTGGGATAGATTAGTAGAGAAACAAAAATTCAACAGTTCGGTCTGATATTAGGATCAGTCTAGGCCGACATTAAAAATAATTCAACCAGTTATAGTTATGGCAAAATTATCATTTGGGCAGCTTTACTTAGTACATAGGCTGCCACTTTATTGGTAAAACTTTAGGCAATTTTTAGAAAAATTTATCCTAAAATCATGCCAATCTGTTGAATTTTTTGCTTTTCCGCTAAATTTGCAGCTGATTGTTAATTTATCGTGATAATTAGTTTAATTGGAAAATAATTAGTTTAATTGGATCATTTGTGTACTGTAAAATTACGTACGTACAATTGATAACATAATTACAGAATTATTCTAAACGTGAGAAATTCATTAAATCTACTAATCTATCTAAATATTATATTATTTAATTTTGGGTTCGTGCGCTTTAATGTTTTTGATTGGTCATAATCGGAAAACAAACTGAGCGTAGGAAAACTTAAAAATATGGCGATTAGATTATGATAGTTATTATGAACGTGATGTCTATTATTTAATAATTAATAAATATCATGTACCTTTTAAAATAATTTTAATTAGGTTCATATACCGATACCGAATTTTTATTAATGCTTTATGGAAATGAAGAATTTAAAGCCTATCTTAAATTTGAAATAGTACAATCAGGAAATTGTAGTCACCAATAATTACTAAAAATGTAAATTAAAAATGCAATAATTAATAGTTGATTTTGGCTAAAGCAATATTACTAATATAAAATTAATATATGATTATAAAGTCTAAAATTTATTTATATTATCTAATTCAGAATTCGTCTATTTAAACGTTTTTGATTGGTAACCGATTTATAATAAACGTTTACATAGGTATTCGGTGACAGTAACAACAATACCCACCATAACAACAGTACTAACCATACTCACGATAATGACCACACCCACCATATCAACTATGATGCAAGTACCGTTAGCACTATTGTTATTGACAGTGATTTCATACTAACAGTACTGGCCGAGATTTACAAAATAAGTAATAGATTAGCATAACCGAAAATTATACTGCAGCTATGTCATAGATTCTGGAAAGATCAGGTCCGGACCAAAATTGTTAGTTCATACCAGTTATCAACGTTAATGACATCATAATTTCTTTTTGAATTAAGTTATTGACGTTTAATTGCGTTATTTTCTTCATAAAAGAATAAAAATAAGAAAAAATAAAGCTACCATTATGTAAGAATTTCGAATTGAGTAATCATGTTAATATGTAATCTTCTTGAATCTCAGCCCGTCAAGGACGTTGTAAGGCTGCCGATCGCCCGGAACCACTCTAACCGTTCTCACGACCAGCATCCGTATGTGAATTCGACCCTTGGTGAGGTCGGTGTAAGGCTGTCCTCGTGTTGGCGCGAAAATGTGATTTCTAGAGGGTTCGATGATTAGAGGAAGGGTCTATCACATGAGGTAGATTGATCGGTTTATCGGTCATGACAACTCAGTGAGTAATTCCTTCTATGAGTCCCTTTACGTATTTCATAGTTAGGTTACGGGCTGGGATCTTTTACGTCATTTTCGGTGTTGCGCTCGGTCGTTATATTCTTTTCGGGGGTTCCGGTCTGCCGGGTGAATCCCTGATAGAAATCGATTATTTTTTATTCCACGGATGCTCCCGTCTGTGGTCTGAGTTAAGGGGAGGTGTATTTGGTCGGTAGGGAAGCACAGCTTGTTTCCCATAATCTCACTGAAATGACATGTTTTTCCCTGGTCAAACCAAAAAGAACCGACACGACCTTTGTTCGTCAAAGGGCCCTCGAGGATTAGATACCTCGCGAAAAACTAACTGCCAGAAGTGGTGAAAATACTGGGGTGTTTTAAATTAGTTCGTCCCTGCGGTTCATCCGCTCTAACACGAAACAATCCGTTTTATAGAGTTTTCGTGATAAAAAATTCTGGGTTCGCATTGGTCCGGTCTTTTGTTTCGTTGTTTTCGGAAGATCGAGGTGGTGGTGCGAGCTTAAATGTATAACAACGTCGTGTGATTTTTTTCGCGCGGGTGCGTTTATTACGGGTTTCTATGCATGGAAAAATGAAACTCCCCTTCATCGAAGGTTTGGCACGCCTCGACGATTGTATTTGTTTTTTTTTTTGATTTTCGACGGTCTTTCGACCTGGAAAAATCAAACTTCGAATTAAATTATTCATAAACTTTAACCGATCCGACCCGAGGATCGTCACTACTCGGTTCCTTTAATTCGTTTTCTCTTCCTCTCCTTTACGATTCCTTTATTATTTTTTTTTAATTTTAAAAATTAATATTTTTCTTATGACCAAAGGATTTTATAAGTTCAGACGGTCTTTACAATATGATAAAAAGTCAATATCCGGGTGTTTTTCGTTCGGGCAAAGATTTATTTGATGTTCAATTGCTTAGAACTCATGATACTATTAAGGGATTTAATCTTTTCATGGGTATATTAAAAGAATTAATTGTAAATGCTAAATCCACAGCCACTCATTCTTTTATAAAAAAATTGGCAGATATGAAAAAATTAAAAAGAGTGTATACACAAAATATAGATAATCTTGAAGAATTAGTAGGATTTGATGTTAATTGGCAATTTGAAAGAGTAAAAAACTGCAAAGCTCAAGTAGTCCAATTACATGGAACTTTGTCAAAATTACGATGTAATGCTTGCACAAACATTTGTCCATTTACTTCGCAATATTGTGAGATTTTCAAGGAAGGAGGAGCGCCAAATTGCCCCGAATGTGTAGAGAGAGGTAAATACATAAAATACCGTATATTCCTGAATAAAAACAACCAAAACAACATTCTCAATAATATGTTTCTAATTACTAATAGAAAACACAAGGGTCAAACAAGGGAGACGACCACATTTTATTGGTCAATTAAAACCAACAGTAATCCTTTATGGTGACACACATCCTAAAGGGTTAGAAATAAGCCAAATAGCTAAACGCGATCAGGATAAAGCTGATTGTTTATTAATAATGGGAACCTCTTTAAGAATTCCTGGAGTAAAAGATCTTAT
>QKWP01002476.1:0-64692 GCA_003550325.1 Gigaspora rosea
TATCTTTTAGTTTTAAATATTTTGCTGTTTGAACTATTTACGTCTATTCGAATTGTTTCGAATTAATTCAAAATATTGCGCAATATATAACGTAATATTACGCTATAATTTTCGTAATATTACGTTATTTATTGTGCAATATTTCGCAATTATTTGCGCAATATTTCGTCTAGACCGTAATTATTGCGCAATATTTCAGGCCGTAATAACTTACGCAAGTTTACGTTATTATATTTCGCTGATGTAATAATAGCTAGATCAGTAAAATTAGTTAGGTAAATAAAAAGTTACAAGCAATTAAAATTCAAAAATTTTTATAAAACTATAGGAATCATAATTCCTATTAATATATTTTATTATATTTTATTATAAAAATCTCTCTCAGTTAAAATTTTCCTTCTATTGCAAATTGTCAATTAAATTTTTTTAAAATTTTTTTTTAGAAAATTACTATTTATTGCCAGTAGTGATCATCACCAGTGATTAACAAAAATTAATAAAAAGTTTTTTGTTGAAATAAAAATTAAAATTTGATTAATATTAGGGTTAGGGTAAAAACTGGGATAGGGCAGGAAAGTATAATTTATACCAAAATTTTATGAGAATTTTTTTTTGTTAGAGCCTCAAAGGTAATTTCATAAACAAAATTTAAAGATACAAAATATACATTGGTGATGATCACCACTAGTGATAAATAGCAAACTTCTTTTTTTATCATTTTATTATTTAATTTTTTTAATTTTTTTTATTTATTATTAATTTTTTTTAATTTTTTTTTTAATTTTAACTTTTTTCTTTTTTTTAAACCTTAGACAGTCTTGCTAACACTTTATATTATTAAGAAAATTGAATAGTTAAACTATACAAATGTGTACTTAAATAGAAAGTTTAATATCATCTTATATTTCACTTATTTTAGTAAATTTTCAGATGTGATCTGCTGCACTGTTTTCATCTTGGTTTAAACAGATACTACTTATCATGACTGCTTACTTTTTTAAACCTCTTTCTTTTAGCTTCCTGAGTAGAAGGATTCTACTAGAAAAAAGAATATAAAACGAAAGAAAAGAGAAAACAGTAAATGGAGTAATATACAAAAGTAATAATAAAAAACAAAAATTAGAAAAAAAAAGCAAAAAAGAAACAGTATATAATAGCATGACGTCATGTCATAGACAGACAAAAAGAAAAAAGTAAAAAAATAAAAAAAATAAAATTAGCAATAAAAATTATATAATACTGTACAGAGTAAAACTTTGCCAAAGTATTATATGTACATGTAGTAAAAGCTATGTCTAAAAGAACGTTCTAGAAAGAAATTTTGTTCGAATAATCCTCCATATATATTTTATGTAACATTCATTGTTTATTTTGTAGAACCCAAAACTTACTTATGACTTGGTTCCAATTCAGTAGGCACAATTTTAGTTTGGAATATTATTGATCTTTTGAAGGAGGTAAGCTGGATTCCCTACTTTTTGACAAAATTTTGAAAAGACCAAAGGGGTGTAAAATGATACTTGTATCAAATTTAAAAGAAGGTTTATTAAAGAAAGACTCATTTTCTTGTTGTTCCCTATTGTTTTACTACAGGTTATTTTATTAATGAAGAAGCTTCTTAGCTTTCTACCAAAATTTCTTATACAAGAGTGCTATCTCTTGCCAGTTATTTTGTAAGAAGACACATTTGGCTTGTATGCCAAATATACAAAGGAGTCCCCAGAGCAGTAGTTGACCTTTATAAAAACTATTTCTTGTATTATCCTAGTACACATTATTGTGTAGATCACTCTTCAACAAAAAATTTTTTGTTTTTCTCAGTAGAAAAATTTGGTTCAGATGATTGTCAAAAAAAGTTTTAATCTTTATTTAATTTTAACTTTTTAACATTTTTTTTTTTATTAATTAATTATTTATTTTTAATTTTTTTTTAAAATTGCTTTATTATTTATTTTTTTTAATCTTTTTTTTTAATTTTATCTTTTTTTATTGTTACCTTCAAGTGGCAGGTTTAGGGTTCAAATCCTACTAGTGATGCTTTGAAAAATAGACCTGTGTTCTGATAACTGCTTCTTGTTGATTAGTTAAGTATATTTATTACCTGTAGCCTTGGTATACCATCTTGAATGGGAGCTTTTAAGTATAAGTTGTGTATTATTACACAGACAAATCCAAGAAACCAGAGAAACAGAAACCCATTTGGCAAGTCCTGAATAAGGAGTAGTAAAGATTTTTGATGGTACTACCAAAAACTGGAGTATTGGAAACCAGAACTGGAGAACTGAACATTATGATTTTCAGAAGAGAGAGTTCACCAACCTGGTTGCTAAAGTTGCACTAAAGAAAAAGGACCTATATTTCAGGAGTAGGTACCAGGAGAAGAAAAACTATAATAGTATCTAATACCAAATAGATCGACCCTTTTAGGCTAACTAGATTGGAAGTTTGGAATGTATTAGAGAAGGACCAGTAGGAAGATGATGGTAGTACTAATAGAATCAAAACAAACCTTATAAGGACAATATAAGTAATATTGTGAGCTTACTGAAGACCATGATAATTATATACTGTGAAACATATTCTTGTAAGCAGTGTTGTACATGGGACAGTTGGGACATATGTTGGGACATTTTGGGACATTCTGGGACAATTTTATAAATTGAAATTACTTAAAATTTTATTAAGATAATCTAATTAAATTTTTTTAAAAATGTGTTCAGCACCTAAAAAAATATATAATTATATATTTTTTAAATTAATTTATTAATTATTAAGGCTTGGGACATAGTTGGGACACTTGGGACGCTGGGACGTTGGGACGTTGGGACATGGCAAAAAAAGGCTGGGACAGTGAAAATGTACAATACTGCTTGTAAGTAGCTAGCAATTTCTACAAGAGTAAAGTAGCTCTAAGATTAGTGGCTATTGAGAATAACCCTAGAAAAGCCCATACTATATATAGTTTATAAATAAATAGTAATATGAGAAGCATAGATCAGAGGTTTAAATAGGCAGGTTCTATAGTTGATTTGCAAGTATGGTAGCTAGTATAGAACTTTTGAGCGGACTACTTAAATTAGGCACCAAAAGTGCATGTATGACTAGTTGTATACTTATTCATATAACAAATATTACAAATGTTTAATAAAAACTGTCAGCCAAAGTAGACAGCCATAAAAAAAATTATCTTTTTAGCATTTTTTTATTTTTTTTATTAATATTTATTTTATTCCTTTTTTTTTATTATTTATTTTTTAAATTTTTTTTTAATTTTTTTTTTAAAAATTGTTTTTATTATTTATTTTTTTTTAATTTTTTTTTAATTTTATTTTTTAATATTTTTTTCATTTTTTTTTATTAATGTTTATTTTATTTTTTTTAAAAATTTTTTTTTATTATTTATTTTTTTGTCAATTTTTTTATTTTTTTAAAATTTTTTTAAAATTATTTTTATTATTTTGATTTTTTTTTTAATTTTATAATTTTTATTTTTTAACATTTTTTTAATTTAAACTTTGTTTTTTTAATTTTTTTATTTTATAACTTATATAATATCCTATTTTTTTAAACAGTTCTTTTAAATTCTTTTCTCTTTTTTTTTTTTACTTAAACAGTTTATTTTTTATTTATTTGGTTTATTTTTACTTTTTTGTTTATTATTTATTTTATTTTTTAGTAGTGCTTCGATCTGTAATCTGACTAATTCGGATTGATCCGATAATTCAGATTAATCTCGGATATCCTTATCCGTTAATTTTAAATGGATAAATCCGTAATACATGTCAGATTAAAGATAAGGATTATCCGAATTATAATCCTGGATATTGCTAGGATCTCGCATATCAGTATCTGGTATGTACGTACGTATATACGTACATACCAGATACGCACGTACGTACGTATGAAGGTAATATATAAGGTATTTTCAAATATACTTTTGCTTTTGCTTTTTTTTTTTTCAACAAAAGCCGAACTCGGATTTTGTTGAAAAAAAAAGCAAAAGTATATTTGAAAATACCTATAGTATAAATCTAGTGGTACGTGCATGCAGTGTTGTCACTTGGACGTGCCCATACTATGTTTTTTGTCCAACGTCCAAGATTGTCCAAAATCGTCCAAGCCTATGTCCCATGTTTAACTAATCAATAAAGTAATTTAAAAAAATATATAATTATATATTTTTTTAGGTGCTGGACTTATTAGTGAAAAAATTAAAATAGATTATCTTAATAAAATTTTAAGTAATTTTAATTTAAAAAAATGCCCAAAATGTCCAAAAAGCGTCCAAGTGACAACACTGCGTGTATGTAACTTTGAGTTTGTGCATATAGAGTTTGAGCTTGTGCATGAGAGTTTATTATTTATATATATATTACTGTATTATCATACAAGATATTAAATTATATGTATAAAGATTAGATCTCTTTCCCAATGAAATTATAAAACAATACACTAAAGGTGTTATTATTAAAATTATAAAAAAAATAAAGGTATATCTATATAGTTTTATACTTCAACTATGCGCATATATATACCTAACATAAAGCTTGCAAATTATAGGAAAAAATAAATAGGAAGAACTAAAAAAAAAAAAAAAAATTCTGACCTTTAATATTTTTAAAAAAATTTTTTTGTTTGGTATTGCTATAGAACGGCATACTTTATTGTCGTATTTTTTGATTACTAAAAGTGTAAATTTAGAAGTTCATAGATAGATTAATTTGTAAAAAAAATGATGTAATTAAGGGGTTAATTATTTATAAACTAGAAAATCGATATGCCATTAGATTGCGACAAGACGATGGCTGATGATAATTCCGACTATTATTATAATAGCGATATTGATTTTGAAACAACGTACACTGATTGGGAACAATATGGTCTGTCTGAAATTTCAAGAACTTCATCTGATTTGTCAGCTAAAGTATTACCTGATAGCCAAACGACTCTTGAAAATACAGTAAAAGGTATTAAAATTTAGTAATAACTTAAAAGTTTAAAAGTATTATCAATTTTAATTTTTTATTTTTTTTTTAAACAAAGTGACTACTATTCCCAAACGTAAAAGATCATACAAACATAGACATCCATCATTTACCCAAGAATACTTTAACAAAACCGTAAATAGTATAGGTGAAGAAGTTCGAACTTGTAAGATTTTAGATAAGGATGGAAAGCGATATGCTATAGAGTATAAAAATATAGGAAGCTCGACAGGAAATTTAATTATGCATCTCAAAGATGTTCATGGAATTGTTTCAGAAAATAATAAAGTCGATTCAAAAAAGGTAGTATCTATAATAAAAATTAAATATTTATATAATAAGTTTTATTAATCTTTATAATTTTTAGTTGCGAAATTCTAAAATTACTGAATTTGTGTGAAAAGTTCGTCCACACTCTGCACATATTCAAAAAAGACGAGAGGAAGCCTGTTTAAAATGGATTATGCTCGCAAATCAACCTCTCTCTACCGTTACTAATGATGCTTATAAAGAAAAAATGGCCGAATTCAATCCTCCTTTTGTTATTCCAGGTGAAAAAAAAATTCGAACAATGATCGTTAAAAGCTATAAATATAATCAAGAAAATTTGCAAAATCTTATTGAAATTGCAGAAAACGTTTCTCTTACAATGGATTTTTGGTCCAGTAAATCGAAACATGGATATTTGGGAATTACTGCGACCTGGATTACATTGGATTTTGAAATAAAAGATGTAATGTTGGAAATTCAATACGTTTCTTTCCCACATTCTAGTAAAGTTATAGTTAGTGAACTTTATAAATTTATCGAATTGTGGAATCTTAAAAATCGTGTAATCTCAATTACTACTGATAATGGTAGTAACATGATAGCAACGTTTCCATTATTAAATCAAAAGGATGGATGCGAGGAGATTAAACGTTTTCCATGTACAGTTCACACCTTACAATTAGCAATTGGAAAGGGGTTAGCTCCAGCAGAAATTTTAATTGCACGTGTAAAAAGAATTATTCAATTTTTTCAAACTTAAAAACAATTAGAGCGATTAAAAGAAGTCCAAAAAAGGCTTGGCTACACAGATTCTATAGGCTGTATTCAGGATGTGCCTACACGTTGGAACTCAACGTAATATGCTTGGGATCGCCTTTATTTTTTAAAAGATGCTATCACCCAACTTTAAACTGATTTGTATACTTCAATTGACCGTGAAGTCAAAAAAGATGGTAATAAATTGAAAAGCATTCTTCTTTTTGATAACGAATGGGAGCTAATAGATCAACTTATCGATTTATTAATGCCATTTGAGGAGATGATACAGGAATTTTCTGGAAATACATATGTGACCCTAAGTCGGGTAATCCCAAAAATTAAAGAAATAATTTTTGATTTGGCAAGTGAAGAACCGTCAAGTGATGATTTGTTTTCTGATGAAGATACTGTATTTGATTCAGAAGTTGTAGAAATCGGTTGCAATAATGATGAAATCGTAAGCAATATTACAAAAAAAAGAATTTCAATTAAAAATCCATTAAATACAGCAGGTATTATTATATAATTTTACAAGTTTTACGTATAAATTAAATAAAGATGCATGCTGCAGTATTAGTAATAATAATATTCTGATCCTCATTTTCGTTTATTGATTAGGATATTATTAATCATCCCGTGTTCTTGATATAGTAATTGGGATTATTTTTTTTATTAAATATTTCACACGATAATGAAATACGATTATATAATTTTATTTTGTAGGTATTTTGAAAAAAATAAAAAAAAATATTTACAATGCATTGATTTATTATTGGAATGTTCCAAACGAACTTAGTTTCATGGCTGCATTATTGGATCCCCGGTATAAGAACTTGAATTTTTTAGAGGATGAGTCAGAAAAGCAACAAATAATTCAAAAACTTCATAAAGAATTTGGAGAAATAGAAGAGGCAACTTCTGAATCAAATAATTTACCTCCTCCTAATTCTGAAACTTTCCCGCGTTCACATAAAGAATATCGTAAACTGCGTCAAATGAGAAAAAAAAAGAGGTTCCAAATATACAAAACTCGGATGAAATTTTGACTTATTTGCCTTTACCATCATTGTTAGAAACTGAAAATCCTTTACATTGGTGGAAATCAAATATGCAGAAATTTTAAACCCTTTCTAAAATTGCACGGAAATATCTTGGAATACTGGCTACGTCGGTTTCAAGTGAATGATTGTTTTCACATGCCGGCAACCTTATTAGTGCAAGGAGAACAAGCCTAGATCCAACTTTGGCAGGTCAGATGTTATTCCTAAAAAGGAATATCAATACAATGAGCGTTTTTGCACCTGAATGGAATGAAGAGGCAGAACATGAGAAATAATCGGTAAGGTGCTATTTAATTAGTCTGAGTTCCTGCTACAATTTTAAAATGTTTTAAATTACCGTAAAGTAATGACTAGTAGATCCTACTATTACCCAAGGCAAGTTAAGAAGTAAAATTTGACATACTATTCATATAATTTCTTAAATAATAGTATCGTTTTGTGAAATTCAAAAAAATTTTAATCTTTTTGAAATCAGTTATTTGCGCAAGTAAGAAAAAAAACTGATTTCAATTTTTCGAACTTAGTATAAATATGGGGTTTTCATACTTTTTGAATACCCGGTTAGTGTAAAATGTTGAAGTCTGACAAAAGTAAATAAATTTGCAAAATCAGCATAATTTGCAGAATCCATAGTTAAATAGTATACTTTATTAGTTTAATGATTTTTAACTTGTAGAATTTGCATATTTTGAGGCGTAACTCATTGTTAGCCTGAAATAAGATTTTTAACTCGTAGAATTTACATAATTTGAGACGTAACTTATTGTTAGCCCAAAATAATACTTGACAGTTGTCTTGTCAAAATCCCTGCATAAAGCTAAGGTTAGCTACAAAGATCCGTACAATTATGTGAAATTAAAAGCTGCTTTCAATAATTTATCTTCTTGAGGTTCTAATATGTGTTCCACTTCTAAGTTACCCATTAAGCGAATTAGATCTTGCTCTAAATAAGGAGAAAGCTTCTTTTCTTTAATTATCCTGTGTAAAAACCAAGCTACAATACAGAGAATAACAGGATATAAATTGCATTTGTACCGGTAGTTAATAGTAAGTGTGCATATGTAGAAGAATTTTTGAAAATCCATAAATTTTTACGGATTGAATCCCTGAATTTACTAATTCGGATTATAACCGGATTTATCCAGATTCATAAAAGAGAATCTGAATTTAATCCGGATTGCTTTTTAAAAGTAGGATTGAAGCTCTATTTTTTAGTTTATATACAAATATACAATATGCGAATTAAAAAACTTAATTATAGTAATATGCATATATGCATGTATATAGTATGTATATATATACAAAAGATTAGTACTTGCAGGACTCTAGTACATCCTAATATACATTTATATATACATGTGCCTATTTTCAAATTAAGGGATCGTCTAAAGCAAGGTTCGATCACGTGATACGAGGCTCGGTCAAGCACCTCAGAAGATTAGTCCAATCATTTTGTATAACTATATGTACTTCGTTAAAACCAAATTTTTTTAAATTTTTAACGAAGATATCTCTGCAACCACTTAAGCAAATTCTATGAACTTTTTTTTATTTTAATTCTACAGACTTGTAGAATTAAAATAAAAAAATTCATCGAATTTACTTAGATGGTTGCAGAGATATCTTCATTCAAAGTTTGTAAATAATTAAAACGTCTATGAAATAAAATAAGATAATTGTTTTTTAAAACTTTCAACGAAGATATCTCTGCAACCACTTAAGCAAATTCTATGAATTTTTTTTTGTTTTAATTCTACAGATTTGTAGAGTTAAAATAAAAAAAACCATCAAATTTACTTAGATGGTTTCATAGATATTTCTATTCAAGTATAAATAATTTTTATGAATTACAAATTTTTAATAATATTGATTTTATTATTTAAATCGTTAACTTCGGGTGTCCTTAAGAACCTCGCTCAATGGATCGGGGCAAATTTTTAATAGTCGCAAATTGAATAAATTAACTAGCTACAAACGATCTTTTTTCTTTGAAAATTTACCATTTATAAAGGTCGCTATACTCTTTTTCTTTTGTTCGTGTTCTTCACTATGCTATCCAAAACAACTAAAAAATTTAATAAAAAAATTCTGATTGCTAAAGCTTTAACTTTAGTTGCATCTGGCTTCTCTTTTTAATTATTATACAATTTAAATTTTTTGTTACAAAAGCAGCAGAATCAATTTATAGAATCATTAGCGAAAGTTGCTTTACAGCAACAAGAGGTAATTTTTTTTATGTTATTATTGTTAATATTATTATTATTTTAAAAATGTGTTGTAATTATTGTGTTTGTATCAAGGTATCGATCATTTTGTTTAAAAACTTCGAGCATTAATAATAAAATGGTTATTTTTTGAATTGGATAGAAACTTGGTGAGAATTTGTTACAACAGCAACAGAATCAATTTATTGAGCATTAGCGAAAATTGCTTTACAGCAACAAGAGGTAATTTTTTTTATGTTATTATTGTTGTTATTATTATTTTAAATGATGTGTTGTAATTATTGTGTTCGTATCAAGGTATCAAATAATAAAATGGTTATTTTTTGGATCAGATAGAATCAATTCATCGAATATTAGCAAAAGTTGCTTTACAGCAACAAGAGATAATTTTTTTTGTTATATTATTATTATTATTATTATTTTAAAAGATGTGTTGTAATTATTGTGTTCGTATCAAGGTATCGATCATTTGGTTATTAATAATAAAATGGTTATTTTTTGGATCAGATAGAGTCAATTTATTGAACATTAGCGAAAGTTGCTTTACAGCAACAAGAGGTAATTTTTTTTTATGTTATTATTATTATTATTATTATTTTAAAAGATGTGTTGTAATTATTGTGTTCATATCAAGGTATCGATCATTTGGTTTAAAAACTTCGAGCATTAATAATAAAATGGTTATTTTTTGGATTGGATAGAAACTTGGTGAGAATTTGTTACAACAGCAACAGAATTAATTTATCAAATCATTAAAGTTGCTTTACAGCAACAAGAGGTAATTTTTTTTTTTATGTTATTATGTTAAAATTATTATTTTGAGGTATTCAAAGGATCACCTCCACAATGAGAGCTTAAAAGTCATTAGTTTATTTTATAAGCTTCATTAAAAATTCATTTTGTTTTTATAAATTTTATTATAAGTAGGCGTTTAAACTTCCGACTTATACACATTCTTATGTTGGATAAAAAAAATTTACATATAAGATAGTAAAAAAAAAAATAAATAAATGATTAAAATCGCTCTTTATGCATTTCACTTTAACTCAATGTTACTATTGTAATAATAATTTCAAATTACTACATACTTATTTATCACAATTAGCCCTAAGAGGTACAGTCAGGAAAATATTTAGGATTAGTAGCGTAACCTGTCACTGTGCTCCTGCTTTTTTATTAAAGCTTCATTTCTTATCAATAATCCCGTATAAATTTATCGTTTAAATATTATTGACTCACTAAATATCATTCGGAACTTCTATATCACCCGAAGTTTAGAAAACTTCGCTAAACATAATTGATTCACTAAATACCATTCAGAACTTCCATAACACCCACAGTTTTAGAAAACTTTGCTGATATATTATATGGTTTGCTTGTATATATATCGTTTAATTTTTCAGTAACCATAGGTAAAGTTTTACTGATTTCATTCTAATTCTATTTTAACTCTCATTTTCGATAATGTTCTCATTTTGATATCACTCGCACTTTTGTTATTTTCTTTCGGTAATATCCAACAATTTTAAGAATAACTTTTTAATTCTAATTTTACTTTAACTTTCTTATTTTCGATAATATTCAACCATTCATCTATTTTGTAATTATTTTATTAATATTAGCCCGTTTATCTGGATCAGAATTCATGCATTGATTTGCCAACTCAACGTAGCAATCAGGAGTGCCAGGTGCAAATTTTGGTCGTAATCCATTACAAATCATAACTGCTAGATCAAATTTATAATTATTAAAAGACCTTTGTCCAGTTGTCATCTTGACTATGATAATTTCAAACGAATAAATATCTGATGCTTTTGTGTACGGGGTTGTTTGAGAGTTCTGGTGCGATGTAAGGTAAAACTCCATGAATACGTTCATCTTGTTCTTTTTTGTTGAGTGGTTTTGATAAACCTAAATCTGTAATGTATGCTTCATAATTTTCCTTAGCAAGATATTTCCAGTAAATCTCGATGTAAATATCCTTTAGAATAAATATGATCAAGATTAGACACATTCAAATTTAAAGATGTGAGATTTTTACTAAATGATCCATATTTTGCATAACTAAGTACTAAAATATAGTCTTTTGTTTTTTCATCTCTAGATATTCCCAAATATTGTGAAAAGCTATGACAAGCTTTTAACTAAAAAAAAAAAACAAAATAATTTAATTCGAAATTAAAAATAAACATTAAAATTGTTTAAAAAAAATACCTCTTAAAAATGGATCTTTATTTTTATTAGAATCCTTTACAATCTTAATTGCTACATTTTCATACAACCCACATCGGTTCAGATATGTTGTTTTAAAAACAGTAGAGAGCACTCCTTCGCCTATCCCTTCAATATTTTCAAATTTACCATACGGTATCCAATAAAAAAATTCTTCATCTTTAACAGTATATTGTTGTTCAGTAATAGCTGATTTTAAATACCATTCAAGCAATATCAATATTCTTTTCAACAACAATTTCTTTTCAGTAATATTCACCAGCATAATATATTCCATCAGCAAGCCCATTTCTGCTGATTTTTTGTAATATTCGAATGCTTCTTTTTGTCCTTTTTAACACCTATTCCATCTTCGTAATACATTCCTACCGCGTTCCCCATCTCTGCAGATAATATATGAATCCCTTACGTTTATCCTTTTAATTCCAATTCTGAAACGATAACAATAACCAAATTACTATTTTAAAAGATGTGTTGTAATGATTGTGTTCTGTATCGATCATTTGGTTTAAAAACTTCGAGCATTAATAATAAAGTTATTTTTTGGATCGGATAAAAATTTGGTGTGAATTTGTTACAACAGCAACAGAATTAATTTATCGAATTATTAGTGAAAGTTGCTTTACAGCAACAAGAGGTAATTTTTTATTTTTTATGTTATTATTGTTATTATTATTTTAAAAGATGTGTTGTAATTATTGTGTTCGTATCAAGGTATCGATCATTTGGTTTAAAAAACTTTGAGCATTAATAATAAAATGGTTATTTTTTGGATCGGATAGAAACTTGGTAAGAATTTATTGTTTATTATTATGTTTGAATATAAAGTAATGCTTTATCAATGACAAATTTTTGTAGAAAAAAGGTGAGTTGCATCTTACTAATTTGTTCATAGCTTTATTCGATTTCTGACTAATCAAAAATTAACTTCCAATCCATTGAGTAAGGTGCTTGAGAACACCAACACCCTTAATCTAACTTTTCATTATTTTTATTTAATACGGGCTCCAGGTTCGTACCCAACTCTTGAACAAATGCATTTGTTTGTGTAATATTGTCCTTCTCTTCAACTCGCCAATATGTATCACGTATCCTTTCAATCAACTCATTTACAACTAAACGACGACTCTCCATGGCCTTCTCAACTTCGGTTCTTTGGGGTCTTCTTACTTCAATTAATTCGCGACTCGTATAAATATCAAACCCAGCCTCTTCAAACATTTGCTGAAATTTCAACCATGCTTTATTTGTTAACAATCTTGTAGAACCCTGTATATGCTCATGAAATATATGTTGACACAGCAGCAAATATCGGCAAAAAAAAAGACAATTGCAGTCAAGCGACATAAGACCTGGTATAGCTTTTCCCTTTTCTATTCTTCCTTCAATAGCACAAAACTCATTGGTTATCAATTGTTGTATGGGGTACGGAAATTTATGAATTTAAAAAAGAGTATCACTATCGATTCCAAATACTGAAATTTTTTTAGTGCGGAATTCGAAGGCAGTATACTCTGAGTCTGGACGTTTTTTCTTGTCGAGTTCAACAATTTTATGGCATGAGCCTAAAGAATAGTAATAAAAATAATAATAAGTCACTAATCGTATAAAATTTAACTTTTTTTTTTTTTGTATAGTGTTTGGACCGAGTTGAAATTCTTATTCGATTCTCAAGCCCAATCGCTATACTAGTCAAGCAACCATAGTTCAGAATCAATTTTCATTTTAAATCAAAAGTCTAAGTATCGATTCTGTTTTTAAAGCCAGTTTTTTTAGAACTATATTATTTAAAAAATACAATGTAAAAATACTTTCAATTAGTAAAATGTAAAACTCACATAGACACCAGTGTTAACAATCATAAATATCGTTTCAAAAACCATGTATATATGTAATCCATCCGCAGTTCGTGCACTGTTCAAACCCCCGTCTTTTTGGCTCTAATTTTTCATATTAATTAATAACATAGAACCAATTAAAGTAATACTGAACATAAAAGACACAAGCCCCAAGATGTTCAAATAAAAATTATTTAGGTTCTTTTGTCATTAAACCTTGTTACTAAAAGCACAAATTTAATATTATCAAACCTGTTATTCAATTACATTTTCGTAGTCAGTAGCTTTAAGTTGAAATTTTTTAATGCAATTATCAACATTCTTATTTTTCACTCGCTATCTTTGTGCTGTTTTCTGAAGATCATATGTCTGGCACTGAGCAGTACGAAAATATCTTTGGTTAGATCTTTTTTTCTGTAATATTGTCTTATATCGTGAGCTAATTGTTGGGGAGTAATATTCCGAACATATTATATATATATAACATTGATTAAGACAAGGCAACTTAATTAAACCAAAAAGGTTGAAATTAAATACAGAAACAAACCTGGTATTATTCCATATGTAGCGCCTGAAGTTTCGAATTGTATTTGAAATCAGCTAAAATGGGTCGCTGGAATTAAAAATTCTTCCTTTAATATTTTGCAGGGATGAATCAAATAACCAATGCTTAATGAAATAAACAAACTTACTTCATTTAATAAATTTTGTGAACTATCCAATGTTTTAAGCTCTACTTTATATGATGGTATACATGACTGTATATAATAACCATCTTCATCTTCAATATGTCGACCAGGTTGCTAATAATCTATCACCATTTTCTGAGAAATCCGTTTGTAATATTAAAGTGAAATTCATTAATATAATTATTCGTTTTTTAAAACCTCTTCTCTTCATTTTCCTAGCAGAGAAGCAAAATTATCACCTTCGTGCCTGAATTAGAAGAGAGTAATCATCCAGTGGAAAGTAAACAGAGAATAGTTAAAGAATTGCGGGAAGTTTTACACAGCAACCCAGAAGAAATGTGAATTTCACTAGTGAACGAGTATTTCTAAGCAAATTTTACTGATATAACAAATATGCTAAATATCATCTTTATTTCCACTCACCGATCTTTGAGTTGAAGGTTTTGATTTTTAAAATAACGCCACAAGCGTTATTTCGCGCTTATACGGTAATATAATTATCGACGTTCTTATTTCCACCTATTTCCTTGTGTTTTCTGAGGATTATATGGTTGACATCAAGTTCGAGATGTTATATTTCGTAGCTAATTCAGAGCTCCAGGAGCAAATTCAGGCTACACGTCCAAAATTTTTGTCCGGTTGAAACTCTGAAAATAAAATGGAAAAGTATATGGCCATACATTGATCTAAATATATATAAGATAAAAAATTAAATTATAATTAGTAAATTTTTACACATGTTACGTAGTAAACTCTAAATTTTTCTAATTGTTTACATTCCAAGTAATCCGTATTATACATACATTCTATTCGCAAGCTTGTAGACTTTAATTTTTATATGCAGATGTCTATAGTTCATAGATAAAAATTAATAAGTATGCGAAAAAAAAAATATATATATATATATATGTAATAACATATATATAATAACCTGAGATGGATTCTTAGAATTGATTCGGCTTTGACTTAAAATCAATTCTAAACCTAGATATAAAAAAAAAAATAATAAAAAAATTTGTACCAATTAATCCGTAATGTGGTGAGGTGGTACATTTTAATTCAGAGTAGTACAACTCCAAGAGATTTGTTGTAGTCACTTGCATGAGCAAGGGGGAATGCTATCGGGCCCAAAGAGCCCAATGATCCGTGTTTTTTGAATAGTTTCTTTGGATGTATTGTTTTATTTCTGAAACCGGGCACTCATTAATTGCTTGTTGAATAAGGCCTTCACAACCGGGCCTAGTTCTCTTGTGCATTGCTTGGTTCATTTTTTGCCGAGTTTTAGGGTCATAAATCTTTCCCATTCATGTTCTCATAGTATGGACTGTACAATAAATAACGGCACACTCTTGTTCGCCATTCTGAAGACCTGGAAATGCTTTTTTTACACTTTTTGTTTCTACATGACTATGGTCAACAAGAAAATACCTAGGATTCCATTGATTTGCAAACCATCAAACTATGATTAAAGCTTTTGAAACGGTGTTACTATCCTCATTACTCACGAAAAAATGAGCCCCAAAATCCCAGCAGCCATACATGTTACGAACATACAAAGTAAACAAGCGATAATCGTATCGGTTTGTTTTGTGGGTTAAATCAATTAGCGTTAGCCATCCGTATTGCTCGAGATTATTAATTTGATCGGGGTGTATAAAAACAAGTCCCTGAGTAGATTGGCTAGTAATTTTAAACTGTTCAACTTTATACTCTTGTCTTTCAAGAAAAACGACCGTCACGAATATCCAGTTCATGCTTCGAATTGCCAATAATATGTGCATCAAGGGCCCCATGAACTTTGAGCTTTATATTTGAAACCTCCTTACGTTTTAATTCTTTTACACTTTCTCCCAGACCCAGCTTTTCTGTTGCATATTCTTTTACCGCACTTGTTATCTCAGGTGGCCGATAGTTCTTAACGGCTTCTAGTTCAACTAAAGTTCGTACAACTTGCGAACGCTTTAGTTTTTCACTGTCCTCCAAAGAGTGGGTATGATCAGGTGAATTGTTAAACCGTTCAACTTGGACTTTTTGTGTCAAATGATATCATGAAATTTTTATCTTGGCAGAACACAAGCATGCAGGCCGAACCTTGGTTTTTCTACGTTTTTCTGGAGGTACATCCTCTTTTCGTGAACTTGATGGGTTATTTTTTGCAAAGCAACAGGTAAAAGTCTTCCATGAATCACCACTAACTAAATTTTTGTAACTAAATACAGTCCATATATTCGAGACTAATGGCCACCAGTCATCATCGAATTCTTGTAGGGGAATTTCTAGCGGTTCTCCAACATTGAAAAGAAGAAGACGTCTTTGATCTGGAGTTAAATTTCCAGCGGCGGGTGTGATAACGGGATTCATATTTATAAAAATACTTTTTTTTTAAAAAAAAAAAGTTTACAGGTGTCTATAATATTTTCGTAATAAACAAAAAAAATTGCTTATTTTTTTTAAAAACATAAGCATTAAAAAAAATAAAAAAATTCGCCGGTATATTGGATTTTTTGAAAAGAAAAAAAAAAGTATATACTGGTATACCAGTAGGTGTCTTCTATTCGACGATCAAAAAAAAAAAAGATACTTCTGCGTGAACTGTTTCTAATTTTTTTTTATTAAAAAAAAAAGCTCTTGATAAAGACTTGCGGGAACTAGTTCTAAATTTTTTTTGAAACTCTTCAGTTGTTTTCTTGCATATGGCATACGTACATGTATAAGTGTCTTGTTTATATACAAGGTCCAATTTCACAAGGACAAATATTTACTCTGAGTCGACCGTCCAGATGTTATGTTGGAGCCCGCTTGGTTCGTATCATCACATGATTGAACCTTGCTTTAGCCATCCCCCAAATTAATAGAGTATGCATGAGAATTTTTTATAAATATCCAAAATAAGCTAATTCTGGATTTGTTTATATTGTCCAAATAAAGATAGCAGAATCTATAGAATAGTATTATTATACAAAATAAAAATCTAACTTGTTATGAAAAGCATCTTTATTATACAAATGAACATCTAACTTTTTGAAAAATTACTAGTTGGCTATACAAATTTAAATATATAACATATTGAAAAATAGAAAAATGTATTTGTTGCTCTTGTGATACAGTTTTATTTTATAAGTTTATTTTAGAGGTTGGAACCGGTTTTAAATATTCGAGTTTATCACATCTAAATTCAAGTTTATCACACCAAAATTCGAGTTTATCACGTCATTTATTAATAGTTGATGTGATAAACTCGAATTTTGGTGTGATAAACTCGAATTTAGATGTGATAAACTCGAATATTTAAAACCGGTTCCAACCTCTAGTTTATTTATAACTCAAAACTTTACTAAGATAATACCTATTGCACTTCTAACAAAAAATAATCCTCACACAATTCTGTATTAATTTTAATTCTAATCCTAATAATCTTAATTCTAATCCTAACTCTAACTTTACTTTACTTTAATGGCCTTATTGCTTGTAACAGTCATGGGGGTGACAAATGCATTTTTTCTTAAAAAATTATATAGTGAGTCTATACAAAACCAGATCTTAGTATTATATATATTCTTCAGGGTTCTGCAGAAATGAGCTTGGCAAGACTCGAGTAAAGATAGTCAGCTTTTGATAGTACCTAAACTGGAACTGAATAGACAAAAACCTTTATAACAAAAAGGGACATACCAATTTGATCACTAGAGTCATATCAGAAAAAATAGCATATATTACAAAAGCATGAATCAAGAAAAGGGAAACTATAAGGCACCTAAAGCTTGGCTGACCAATCTTTCTGAACTAATTGAATTGGTAGTTTGGAAAAAGAAATAAGTACTAAAGTTGGTTAACTTCACAAAAGCAAAAGTAAGCAATAGTAGCAGTTCAAGGTAACACCTAACTACAAGTATAAGCCTCAGTGAATGTGCTCCTTGATAAAATATAGATAAATAATTAGAGAAACTGGCATTACTCTACCAAGTCTTCTGTTAAGGATAACAGAGCTGAGATTATCTGGCTAGGTCCTAAAAACAATAAATAAGCATTTGAAACTAACTAACTTATTTATATAATAGGCCTGTTCTGATAATACAGAATAGTTAGCAAAAGGAATAGAAATTAGAAGGTTTAAATAGGCAATTCTCATATGGTGCATGTAACCTAGAACCGGAGTCACGTGACCCAGGCGGCCAATAAAGCATCACATCATTAATCCCGAATATTCCCGAGCTGAAATTCATTGAACGCTAAAGACGAGCACGTATATTCCGAAATTTTCCGATAAATTTTATTACTATGTAACGCGATAACGATCGATTAGTGTTTTGTGTTGTTTGTGCCCCCCAGTTTTAGCATATAAAAACCGGTATGAAATGATGAAATGCAATGTAAAAGTCTATGATTATCTGCGTAGGGCGATATGTGGGAAATAAAGGTAAAAAGGTAATGCGATCTGCAATGTAAAAGTCTATTGAATAGAATATTCTATCGACAGAATGATGATGATGATGATGTAATCTGCACATGAAATTTAATAAATAAAAGGTTAGCGTTAGATGAGATTGAACTTCCATTTTTTGAATTCTTTTCTTGAAATAACATTTTTTGAATTCTTTTCTTGAAATAATCTTGTCTAATAATAACATCGTTGTGACTGTGGAAGAAAGTAGAGGTGAAAGTAAAGGATGAAGGTAAAAGGTGAAGGAAGGTAAAAGGTGAAGGTAGAAGGTGAAGATAGAGAGTGAAAGTAGAGGGTATATGTTGTTAGGAGTTGGAATAAAAAGAGTCAAGGATCAAAGCGGGTATGAATACAACAAGCCTTTAACTAGATACAAAGTGCACCGCCATTTCTAACTTCAATTCAATGAGTTAACTTAATTGGAAATATTTTTATGTTCGCATTATTAAATGCGATGCGATATTGATTATGCAGTGATGATGTAAGGTCAGAAATAATCAATAATATATAACGATAACGATAACCCACGCTCAGTTTCAAGAGATTTATCGTAAAGTTGAAAAGTTGAAGAACACGAAGTTACATAATTGAAGGTGACGGAGTGGACTGAAGAGTAAATAAAATTTTGCGAACACTTACATTCCTTTGAAGATATTATTGGACTGGACAGGTCATTTTTTAGCCTCGATAGAAAACCAATAGAATATTAAAAATAAAAAATAAAAAAAAAAAATAAAAAAAAATAAAAAAATAAAAAATAAAAAAAAATAAAATAAAAAATAAATAAAAAATAAAAAAATAAAAAATAAACTAAGAACGTTTGGTATCTGATAATTAATAGAACGACCCATACCTCAAATTACAGTATTCAATCTCGGTTAAAAAATCTTGGTTTGGACAATAAATTTTACTTCAATTCACTCATCTTATCATAGCCACCATTATGGCACGTCCAAACAAAAGAAAGAAGCAACTTAAAGCTGCTAGAGCCAAGAAGCGTACAAAGAAATTGTATGCATTTGAACCAAATAACATGTCAGATTATGAAAATCTTGATGACCATATTTGGTCAGATCATGAAATTGATGAAAGAGCTTCTGATTACTTTGCTGTTTTATTAACGGCTAGTAAAAATAAAAATATCTGGAAACCTTCGGGTAGGCCTTCAACTTACATTGGAGGTTCCAAAAGAACTCAAAGACGTAAAAAAGCGGAGCTAAGGAAGGCTGCACAAAATACCCGGTCAATCACTACTTACTTAGCTCCTGCCTTAACGACTTCTACTTTCGAATCATCTACGGAATCAATAGAGATGGAATCAATCGAGGTGGAATCAATAGAGGTGGAATCAGCAGAAATGGAATTGATAGAAGTGGAATCAACAGCAGATTTATCTGCAGAAATTGATCTTGATGAGAGAACGAAAATGAGGTTGGCAATTGAGGAGTTGGAGAGGACATTAAAAAAGGATGACAATCAAATGGATAAAGGTGTAAGGGTTCGTCTGCAAGCGTCATTGCAATATTTACGATTAAGGTACCAGGGTCAGACTAGAATAAGTGCAAGCACGACGATTGCCAGTTCATTGGGATGGGGAGATTATAAAGCACGATGTATTGGCGCATGGGCTCAAAATTGGATAAAATGGCGAAAACTTCCAAAAGAGAACCGTGGTAAATTCACAAAGGTATCAAGCCTTCTTGATGATGAGAGAATATCCATGAAGGTATACATGTTTTTACAACGATTTTGTGCATGTGTTAATTTCTTGTAATTTACATTAATCACACTTTGAACAGATAATGTCATATCTCAGAAGTCATAAGTTTAGTGTGAATCCTAAAATTCTGAAAAATTACGTAGAGAATGAAGTATTTCCGTCCTTAGGTATTGAAAGAAAGAAAACTATATGTGAGAAAACGGCATGGAGATGGCTTAAAAAACTGGGCTGGCATTGTAAAGAATGGAAAAAAGATATATATGTAGACGGACATGAACGAGAGGATGTGGTGCAATATAGACAAACAATTTTTTTGCCGATGATGAAGGAATTGGAGCCCGTTCTTGTTGAATATGATGACAAAGATCTCTCTAAGTTAGTAGAGAAGGATATTTCTCCTGAACAAAAGCGACATTGTGTAATAACACATGATGAGACGACATTAAATGCGAATGATGATAAAAAAACAGGATGGGGGCCCGAAGGTTGTTCATATTTTTATATAATTTGTGATTTATTTTGCAAACTAACCTTTCACTATTTTAACTATTAATAGGTGAACACAAAATACGTCCAAAAGGGCAGGGCAGGGGCATCCATGTTAGTGAATTTTTGTGTGAACCACTAGGTCGAGTTCATTTAACTGAAGAACAACATGCAGCCCATCCCGAAATCCCAAAACGTTATGTTACAGAGCTGTTAGAAATTGGAGCAAACTACGAAGGTTATTGGAAAGTTGAATTGCTAGCTAAACAACTTGAGCGGGCAATTGACATTTTAGAAATTGCACTTCCGGATACGATTTTTGTTTTTGGATTCGATAACAGCACCAATCATGGAGCCTTTGCCGAGGATGCCCTAATAGCGAGGAGGATGAATGTTGGCTATGGTGGTAAACAACCAATAATGCGTCCTGGTCGATTTTCTGACGGTACATCCCAAGAGATGGTCTTTCCGCTAAATCATCCAGACCAAAAAAAAAGAGGAAAACAAAAAGGAATCGAGGCAGTAATGACAGAAAGAGGAATATGGGATAAACGATTAAGAGGTAAATGTGTTAAATGCTCAAAGGATGAAGAGAAAATTTGTTGCAATATGAAAATATTGGCTAGACAGCCAGACTTTATGGAACAGAAAAGCATTCTTGAAGAAATTGTGCTCAAACGAGGTCATAAAATTTTTTTTTATCCTAAGTTTCATCCGGAATTGAACTTTATTGAATATTATTGGGGTGCGGTAAAGAGATATGCAAGAAGCCACTGTGATTATACTTTCCGAGGATTAAGAAAAACTGTACCAGAGGCCCTTGGTTCCGTGGATATTATAACTATTAGAAAGTTTGCAAGGAAAGCGTGGAGATATATGGACGCCTATAGGAAAGGATTAACACCTTCTGCTGCCGAATTTGCAGTAAAAAAATATAAATCTCATCGAAGAATTCCTGAAAATATTGAATTGTAATGACTGCATAATAATAAATAAATTACAGTCGTAATATGCATTTTAAAAATCTTATATTTATGTTTCCCATTATTATTTTTTTTTTTAAATTTGATTTTATAAATTCAATCAATTATTAATTGGGTTTAAAATTTGACGCGTGAAACGATTAAGCATCTTTGCGCCCATTACCTTGTTCGGTTTATATTTATTTGAATAAAGAAATTATTAACTGAACTAATAAATTTATCAATTCAATCGCATAAATTTTGGGTTATGAGCTTAAGATATATGGAATGACTCAAAATACAGTAAGTTTTAAAAAAAAAAACTTTCAAAATCTTATTTGGCGGTCTAAACTAAAGACGTCAACTGATCAAAATCTTTTAACGGATATGAATTTGATAATAAACTTACAGTAAACTGTTGTTTTGGATTGCAAACTGAATTCGTTCTATGGATTTGCTAATTTAGTCGGATATTCTGCCTCATAAAATGGCTTGTTGCTTTAAATCTTTATCATAATAAGTAGAATTTCGGTTGTGCGCATTTCGCCAACAATCCCTTCACCGATAGCTTAGTTCACCGACAGTTAATTTACAGACAAGATTATTTTTTACCAACAATTAATTCACTAAGTTCATTTTACCGACAGTTTATTTTCACCGACAGCTCATTCACAGACAACGTAATTCTGGTCATTTTCGTTAGAATTAGAGTGAAGGTTAGTGTAATTTTTAAAAGAAATTTGTCGATGAAATGAGTTGCCGGTGAAGTAAACTAACCTTGTCTAAATTAACTGTCGATGAACTAAGCTTCGGTAAAACGTATCCATTAAATCATGAAAGATAAACAGTAAACAATTACCATTTATCTCAAAACATTTTGACTTTATGCTCTAAAAAAATTAGCACTTACACTAGTAAAATTTAAAAAATTCGCCATGTTGAATGGCATGATTCGAATGCCACTTGAGTGGCATTCGAATCGTGCCATTCAACATGGTGATTTTTTTAAATTTTACCGGTGTTGAAGAATATAAATCAGGTAGATAATCTGCTTGTGACGGCAGCCCATTTATTTAAAATAGCCATATTTAAAATACTCGTGAAATTTCTGAACAGGCTTTTGTTGATTCTTATGGGGAATGAAAGTTTGTTTTAGATACTGACCTTCCTAATCATTGAATTAGCTTCACTGAGTTATATTAATGCAATTCCCGGACTTTTTAAATAAAAACTTTGCAGTAATCTAAATCAGAGTTTTCTGAGAGACTTGTTTAAATCGAAATTTACACAGTAAATTATTAACCTACCTGCGTCTTATCAAGTAGCCTAGATAATATATTTTTATATAGGTCTAAAACAAAGCTTATTTATATATTTGCATTTAAGCAAATGGAGTAGCGCATGATTTAACATAAAAAAAAAAAAAAGCTATCAAAGAAATATTAAAATTTGTTATATAAAGGGTTAATAAAAATGAAGACATAGAAAGAAAGCTTTACCTTAATGACATTGGCGTTTTAGGGGTAATAAATTTACAGAACCGTTTATGCATACATAAATAGAATACGGCTTTAATCTAGACAATTGTGCAAGGTAAACAGAAACTCAAATCGTGTAATGTGCATTAAATATATAGCGGCCAAATTTGGAATTTATATTGAAATATGACATCTTTAGCTGTAAATAAATTCGGATCTAGTATGTTTATGTAAAAAATCTTTTTGTAATAATATAGTACTAATTCTCTAATACCAATTTACAAAAAGATTTTTTTAAATATATATATAAATTTGTTGGTTATAAACAAATTTAAAATATATATATATATAAGTCACATGACTCCGGTTCTAGGTTACATGCACCATAGTTTGGTTGTAGGTATAGTAGCTAGTATAGAACCTTAGGATAGATTATTTAAATTAGATACCAAAAGTATATATATGGCTAATTGTATTCTTGTCTATATAACAAGTACTAGTAAACTCTTCTATGTAGGTCAATAATGGCCCTAATATCTTGAATAAAAGGTTCTAAGTCCCAAGCGGGCACTTTGAAATTAAAAAAATAAAATAAAGTAACTAATATAGAATAAAATATATATATATATAGGTTGAATTTTGAACAAACATATCTAATTCTAAAAAAAATTGTAATACTTTCAAAAACCTGTATAAAAATGGTGTTTTAATTATATTATTGCCAAATAAAATAAATATATCACCACAAACTTCATTAGATAAAATATTTTGAAACTGGTTTTGTAATAGTTATAATGCAGTTTTAAAAAAATAAATAGAAAAGTTTGTACCTTGTCAATTAAAAATGTATCAGATATTAGTTGAGATCAGTTTACTATAGAGTTCACTCCTTTACCCTTTCTGAGAAATTTGGTTATTCTGATTGGTTATATGTATATATTTAGATCTGAGATTTGTCTACCTCCCCCTACCCTACAATATTAGTTGAATATTCGACATTTCCCTTATAGCAAAAAAGTTTATATATAAAAAATTAATAAATAAATTAGAAGTAAGACAAAATTATATATAAATAATAATAGCCAGCTCAATTCATTTTAAAACTAGTTTATACTAGTTTTTTATTAAAATTTTGGCAAAAAAAATACAGTTGCTTCATTTTAATTTAGCTTTTTATATACTGAACTCTTGATAATCTGAACTAAAGTTTTCAGAACAAATATTATATAGTATATATATTTTCTCTGAATATATCGAATTAATATAATAAATTTGCTATTCCAGATCTGAACTCAAATTAATCAGTATTTAAAATCTTTTATTGTATTATAAATAAAATTTATTTTATATAATTAATTAAAACTAGTGTTCTAATCTGAGTCAAATAATAGTGATACAATGGGTCAGATATTTAATCTAAATCATGATCCAGATCAGATAATAGTAACCTAGCAGATTAAATATTTAAACTGGCCATGACCCGAATCAAATAATAGTAACCCAATGGGCCGGATATTTAACTTGGACTATGATCCAGATCAGAAAATATAACCCAATAGGTCAGATACTTAACCTGTACCATAATCTGGGTCAGATAATAGTGACTCAATTGGTCAGATATTTGACCTGGGTTATGACTTGAGTAATAAATAGCAAAATTAAAAAAAATAGTGTAAACTTTTTTTTTGTTTTTTTTTTACAATATATATTATAGCATATAGCAGATTATATATTAAATGAGCTTATTTAATTTTTTTTTTATTAGTTACTCTTTATATACTGAAATTTCTATTTGTATTTGGTTTAAAAAAAAAATTTTATATTTTAGACTTTCTTTATTGAACAAAATTTCTTGGAACAGCCGGTTCAGATTAAAGAGAGAAAACTGTATAGATTATTAATATCTTTTATAATTGCCAAATCTATATATATAATTATAGTATATAATTTAAATATCCCCTAATACAATTAATATAGCATAAAAATTTTCTCGAATTAATGAACCTGGATGTGTTGCATTAGAGAAACCTACTATTACTTGTTTAAGAATAGCTATTATTAAAGCGAATTATTTTTTAATAATAAAAATAATATAAATTTAAGTTCTTATAAAGTAAATACTAATACAGAATTACTTATACTTTATTTAAAAGAGCAAAATCTGTATTCTGAAAAAGTTTTCTGCTACTTATCCTAATAGAATAAAATGTACATTTTTTATAGCTCATTTACAAAATAGCTATTTTCAATATCGAAAAGACTTGGAAGAATTATGTATTATATGTAATGATTACAGATATCAACCTTTTGAAAGTTTAATTAAAATAGTCAATACAAACTTTTCACATAAAAAAATATAAGTTAGTATAATATAAAAAGAAATTTTGTTGTATTAATATTAACGGTTTGGATTTACCCCTTTGTACTAAATTAAGTACACTTTTAAAAATTAATAAAAAATCAAAAAAAATATATAAAAAAATATTTTTATATAAAAAAGACTTGTTATAAGGTATAGATCAGTTTCATATTATTTATTTTAATAATAATATTTTTTTTTATATATAGAGATTTTAGTGTTTGTTGCGTACTGGATCTAGTATATTTCGCGTCTGTTTTTTTAATAGTAAATTTTATATGTTTCTGCATGGCAAAAAATTCTCTATAAGAGAATTTTATTCCCTGTACAAAAATTTTTTAGCATTTTAAAAAACGAAGTTAAACTTATAAGCTTTGAATTACAGCATCCCCAATACTTATAAAATTTTTAAAAAATATTAAAATATATAGTTTTTTTAAAAAATTAATAGATAATCAAGTTTAATGGTATACAAAATCTAGTACAAAGTACGAAATCTAGTATGGGTAAATCCAAGCCATTAATAAATAATTTTTGCAAAATGATCTAATTAATAAAATAGAATTGTATAGAACAGGTACTTCTCTACCAAGTTTTTTGTTAAGAATAAACTACCTAAAAAATTGGTTGAAGTTCTAAGGGATTGGCTTAGCATTTGGTATAAATTTTGACTAACTAATATATTGAAGAGAATACTAGTAATACAAGAAAAAAGATTGGCAAAATATACAGAGATTAGAGAGTTTAAATAGGCAATACTAGTATGTGAGTTGCAGATATAACAGCTAGTGTAAAACCTCTAAATAGCTATTTAAATAGACAACTAAAAGTTGCAGATATGGCTAGCTTTATTTTTGTCTATATAACAAATATTAGATACCTAAGTGGGCCTCTTGATTTGTATTTAAATACTGTAAAAACTGTCCTATTCCAAAAACAGGTACTTTAAAAAGAAATAAAAAAAATAAAATAGAATTATTGCATTATTATCTAAAACAGAATTATAAAAAAGAATTAGTTATTAGTAAAGATAGTAAAATTAATCATGAAGACTGTATTAACTATTGTTTGTCATTTGCTTTTGGTAAATGTAAATATAAGCATTTTTCATATTGCCCAGATATAATAAACTGTTTAATTTATTTAAGATCTAACAGATAAGTTAGATATCTTTTTTAATTCAGCAATTCTGCTCTCTGTGTCTGTAGACTTTATTATATGACTGCATTTGTATATACATACATTCTACTCTAACAGAAAGCTCACCCAATTTCATTCAAGTGTAACCTGCCTAGCAAAATTTTGACTCAATTCAAATTCTCAATTTATTGAGAATATGTTCTCTCCTATTACCAGCTAGCACATGCTAACCATATTAAAATTAGACTTTTTTCTCCTAACTTTTCTAGTAGAAAGAACCTACTACAAGAAAAACTCAAACAAATAAGGAGAAATATATAAAAGGAAAAATAAAATAGGGAAATACCAACTACTACCTAAATGACAAACCAAATTTGACAAAAAAGATAAAAATAAAAAGAAAGAAGAAAAAAGTAAAAAGAAAGAAATACATGATAGCACTATCAATGCCTGTGCAAAGCTATAAAAATTATATAGTATTGTATAAGAAAATACCTTATACCATATACTATAAGTACATCAAAAGAAAAAAAATTTTATATGCCAGTTATACACCTAATAGAATGTTCTAGAAAAAATTTTCATTATATCCTTTTTGTTTATCACGTACACAAGAACAGATTTCACTTGTGATATTGATTCCAATTTGAAAGGAGCATTCCCAATTTGGAATGAGTAAACACTACTGATCTTTTAAAGAAGGTAAACCGAAATGCCTACTTTTTGAAATTTCGAAAAGGCCAAAGGGGCTTGGAGAAGAGTACCAAACTTGAAAAAGTTTGAAGGAGTTATGCTATATAGAATAATATATCTAACCAAGCCTTTTACTTCTATTTTCATATCTATAGAACTTGACAAAGCTCTATAGTTTTTCTACTACATCTTTGCTCAATAGTACCAAAGCCCGCCAAAATGTTTTGCTTAAAAGTCTGCATATCTTTTTCATCTCTATTTCAGGTGCAGAACATCTGGTGAATGGACTTTGAACCTGACAGCAACTTGGTAAAGTTTTGTTGTATATAGATATGTTAACTATAGAGTTTTTGTAAATTGGTATTCTTGAAAAATTTGGTATGAGAAATCGTTGGAAAAAGTTGTGGAATAATTGAGAACAAAATTGAATAAGCTAGATATTTTATATCATATAGTGTAGGACACTTAGAGATGGCAATAAAATAGCCAATTTTTAAAAGCTAATTACTTATGATACAGAAAAGATACAAAAAAAAAATCCACTATTTTAAAGCTAAATCAATTTACTACAAAATAGTGGCCTTAATTTTTTTAAAAAAATATTTGTTATCAAGTTGTTAGAGTTTAAAATTTTGTGTTTTTTATATGAATGACCCAAAATAGGACATATAAAAAAAAATTGTTTTTATTGAATATAAAGAATAGGTAATTATAATTGCAAAACAATAATTTAAAATATATAATAATAAATATTGACTTGTAATTTAAGTTGTAATAATATAAATTTATAAATTGCACACCTCACCCACAAGATTTTTCTCTGCACGTGATGATCATTGTGCATCTTCATGTAACATAAACAAATTTATTGAGTGATTATCAATTGACGAGTTTATTGCTAATTAGTGTAAACTTTTTTCTTTTTTTTTTTTGCAACTACTTTATACGGTAGATGTATTTCTTGTAAATTAAAAATTTTCTCATGTTTTGCTAAAGAATTATTTTAATCAAGCTTTTTCATTAAAAATAACAAAGTTCGGGCTTTCTTAATAATTTTTAAAACCCTTTATTTAAATATACTTTGTTATTTTTTTTAATTTCACCACTTAAAAATTCTAATAAAGTTATAAGTTATCACGATGACAATATATATTGTATTAGTTTGTATTACTAAAGTTACAAACTAGCGCACAAAATTTCTGGTGATGTAATCTGCTTTTTTTTTCTGAAATGGAACTTAGAAATGGCAGTCGGGCAGTCAGAAATAATATTATTGAATTATTTATATAAAGAATATAAAAAAGTGAAAAAATCGAGACAGAAATCTTTGGCATTTTACTACAATCCTGATTAAACAATTGTTAATGAATTTGAATTGTGACAACAAAATCTTAATCATAACTTGCTCAATGATATTTTTAGTTTTTATATTTTGATCACGGGTTGTATAACCAATCAAAAGATAATCTGAATAGACCAAAAATTTAGAAAAATCAAGAAATCAATTATGTTTTTTTATCTATTGCGGAGCAATTGCCCTTTGTTCTAGAACTTGTACTTGCGCTTGCATTTGTTCTTGCATTTGCACTTGTTCTTGAACTTAAGACATTATACAAACCATTTTCAAATTCGTAAAACATTTGATAGCTATTTTTTTGCTCAAAATAGGTTGTATTTATTAGATAACAAATAACAGGAATTGTTGCAATTTTAAAAGAGTTGCTAACATATGTTCGCTTTGATTAGATTATCACAAAGTTAGAACATGAAGACTGGCTTTTTTTAAAATAACTTGTATACTTCAAGTTATTTTATTATCGTCATTATTCATGTATTTATTTGAAACTTTAGCCTTTAGATTTAGATAGTATATTTTTAACTAGGAAATTTATAACAAATTGATATTTTATCATTAAATTCAATAGCATTAAAAACAGATAAAAAAATATCTTAATTGTAATCTCAATATAAAATTTAGGCATATGTATCTTAAGCTAAGTAATTTTAATCTAATTAGCTTATTTCTATTTAAGAATCAGATTTGTGATACTTACCATTTTTTTTTAAAATATGTCATTAGGTCTGTAAAACATAGTTTGCTTGTCGTAATCCTTCCATGTTCTTGGTAAGGTTTTTCTATTCTTTATCCTTTCACATTTTAATATCATTTTTTCTATTCCACTCATTGTGTCTTCTGCTACTAATAAAAATCAGGTATCTTTAAATTGCTCTTGACTTTTTAGCAGATTAGTTCATTTTTGAATCTTTTCAGTAACACGATTATTAATCACTTCCCATAACTCACAAGGTTCTTCAGTAACATTGTCAATAGTATCACTCTCATCTTTTTCATACTCTTGAAGTACTGCTATAAGTTCATCATTGGTTTCATAATTTGATTGTTCATCTTTTTCTGTTAATTCATCTTCTTCATCAAATTTGTTTTCTACTAGTATTTCATCTAATTCGTTGCATTTATCTTCTACTGACCTTAAACCTTGTATCAAAGGGATTAAATCTCTGTGCATCCAAAATGGAGGAGACCTATAACGCTTAACTTCATTAAAGAAATTTGGTTTTGGTAAACAAACGGATTGTACCAAATGTTTGCAGAGAAGAAAGCGGCTATTAAGATAGGCTATACAAGAACAAGTCCATGTACTTGGGTTAGTTGCATAAGAAACTTCATTACCTGTAGCGGATTAGAAACCAAATTAAATTAAAATGAGTAATAGTGAAGATACCAAAAAATACAAAATTTTTTGATGCATTTTTTTATTATTTTTTAGAGTTATAATTAGGGTTTAGGAGTAGAATTTATAATAAATAAGTATAATGGGTTTTAAAAAGTCAAATAGAAATCCTTCATCTCATTTAAACTGATTTCATTATAATTCATGACATTGCCTAATGTTCATTTTGAACATGTTTTCTATGCATGTTTAAAAGCTGTATGCCAAGATGCTGCATTTCTTGTTTTGTAATTCAATTCTAGCTGTTGCATTTTGATGATATATCATGGAACAGCTGTTCAACAAGAATCCATATTAGCAGATAAACACATGGTTTATTAAATTTATGTAGGTAATTATGTTTTATTAGTCTCCAGTATGACTTCACTATCATGGTCGTTTTTAATACTGAAATCTCTTTTTTTGTACTCCGTGCCCAATGTAACCATTTTGTTGAGCAATACCACTCAACCCATAAATATAACCATACCCAGTAAAGATTATTATCTTTGCAGTATGTATATGTTTCTTTAACTGCAGCCTCATAAATCTGATCTGCAGAATAATGTTACTTATCCGATACAGGAATAAAAGGGTATTGGTTGAAGTGCTTGGTGATAAGATCAAGAATATGGTTGCGATATTCTGGAGGACAAAATGTAAATGCTACCTTTTTACTTTGTAATAATTTGTATATTTCTGATTGTTGTGAATTAATAGCTGAATGAAAGTCAAGAGCAATAAATAAAAATTCAGTATTTGCTTTACTTGCAGAATACCAAATAGTTTTTGGCTCTTTTGTTAATGCTAGTTGTTTTTTTATTGCTTTTTTTGCATGCCAAAAACAAAGTTGAATTTGAGCTTCTGGCCATACTGTTTTCACTACTGAGATTTGTGCTGAATCCTTATCCGTCGTTACAAATACTGGATTAATTCCTTTAGTATATAGCTTATTAAGAAAATGGGTAATCATTTTTGTGCGAACTCCATTATTAATTTCTGTTGCTGTAGTTAATAACATATAACCCAAGGGAAATCCTATTCCATCAAATTTGGCAAGTACTGAATACATTTCAAGATTCATCTTATTAGTATTATCTAAATTGTTAAAGTAATAATTTTTTTAAATTATATATTTATAAAAAAAAAAAAAAAACTATTAAAATACGTACAAGTTGCATCTATACCAATTTCATTTGTATTTATTCCTAAATTATTAATTATTTCAGTAATTTCAAAACTAATCAAGGTAACTTCACTATCTACTATATGCAGCATTATTTCAATATCCTTATACTGATTGATAATTTTTATAGCCGATTCAATTTTTATCATCTTTTTTCCAAATATTTTGACTAAGATTCATCCACAAACGATAATATATTTGCTTCTCAGTAATGTTTAAATTTTTTGCACAAATGTTTTTACACAAAATTCGTGGTGTTTGCTGAATATTATTTTTAATATATTCCTTTATTTCATCTGTAATATGAGCATCAGTATACCCAGTATGATATTCATGATTTAACTTAACTACTACCTGTCTTTTTTGTGTATTTATTATAAGTGTTAACTACCCTCCACAGTGAAACTGTTCCATTGGTAAATGATCTCTATGTTTTGTAAGATCTTCATGTTTTTTTGGTTTTTTTTGTCGGTCAAGTAATTGTAAGCAGTGGTATCTGAATGTTGCAATGTGATCTAATTTTAAAGAAATTCTGCCTTTATAACTTAAAAAGGGTTAGTTTTGCTTTTATATGATTTAAAATATTTTTTATTAAATCTTACTTGAATTTTTTTTTTTTAATCTGGATGATCCTGCCTTTATTTATTCGTAAATGCCTAGTGACTGGTGTTCGTACCGAAGTACATATACAGTATACCAAATTACACCCAAATAAAGACTCACTTGATACAAAAGTACCCAGGTGCGATCTGCCATTTCACAAATTTGTCTCCGTCGGGGTCCAAATGCTTGTTGAGACTTGATTTCCAAACATCACTGACCGGTTTGCTAATGCCGTGTCAGGATCGTACTCCTTTCCTTAAATTCTTCCTTCTTCATAAAGGGCAAATGAAAAAGGGGGAAAGTAAAAAGAAACTACCAAGAAAACGAACTACACAAAAAGAAAAAAACCAATATAAAAAAGAAAAAACAAAGAAAAGAAGCTAATCCTGACACATGGAAGCAGAAAAAGAAAAAAACAAAAGAAAGAAAAAAACGATTCTGACTATTTATAAAAATTATATAATACTGCGCAAAGAAATGTCTCGCTAAAGTATTATATGTACATAAAAGAAACAAAAGAACGTTTTGGAATTTAGTTCTGCAGATCTGCCTACTCCATTGTGCCATATCTCATTACACATCTGTTCCTGTTTACAACTTGCATGCCTTCTTCCCGATTAGGATAGGAACAACAATGCCGATCTTTTGGAGAGGGTATGCTGAATTTCCCACTTTTCGTCAAAAATTCCAGAAAAACTGCTTCAAGCGAGAATATGGTAGAGGGTATATAGTTGAATGTGTTCTTGTAACCAAACAACCTTAGAGAGAGTATTGAAAACCTCATTTTTTAGTTCACCGCCTAGCCAGACTGGAAAACCTTCGTCGACGAAAGAAAACTTCCACCAGAATTTCTTGTACCAAGGGCACCCACTGCCAGTTATCTTGCACAACCGACGCTTTTGGCTTGCGTATCGAATATATAAAGGAGTCATCGGAACAGAAGAAAAGGTTGACCTTTATAAAAACCAGTATTATATGCAGCTGCTTCGTCTTTTACTAAAAAATTTTTGTTTTTCTTTTGTTCGGAAATTTGTACAAGTGATTGTCAGAAAGAGTTTTTGTAAATCTTACTTGAATTTAAAATTCATAATTGCTAAAATATTATTAACAATATGTGTTGCAATTTCTTTTGGATCAATTTTAAATATATTCATTACCACCATAGATAAATTAGATTGTAACAAAAACAAAAATATAAATTTTTACAAAAGAAAAAATAAATTTTAATTACTTTAGGGTTAGGGTAAGACCTGGGATTTTATCGGGGCATTAGTATATACAAAATTTAGCAAGGAATTTTTTTTATTAGAGCCCCAAAGGTGGTTTCATAGGCAAAATTTTGCGATATGAATGTTTTTTTAAAAAAATCAACAAAAAAACGAAATTTTTTGTTACACCTGATCTTAAATTTTAATTGGCTATTCTAATAGTTTTGTGTAATATAGTATAAAACACCATAGGTGCGTTTTAGTAAAACTCATTCATTAAGATCTATAATTGTTTCAAAATTTTCTATATTTTGATTCTTTATAGCATTTAAAATAACAAAAAATTCTTCTATAGAAATGCAATTGGTGCTCATATCGGCAGCTATACGTCTTTGTGTATTTTGATTATTTTTTTTGTCTCTACATTTTTAGCAGGTTTTATTAACCCTACCCTTTTTAGAAGGACTGAATAGGGTATTCTTTATCATAGCCGTTGCAATGCTTTTGTTCAATATTAAAAAGGTCATCCATAATAACAAAAAGAAACAGTTATCAAAAGCGGACTAAAATACGGTGTGGCGACTTAGGGAAATTGGTAAGTTGGCACCCCATATCAGTGTTGTACATGGGACAGTTGGGACATACGTTGGGACATTTTGGGACATTCTGGAACAATTTTATAAATTGAAATTACTTAAAATTTTATTAAGATAATCCAATTAAATTTTTTTAAAAATGTGTTCAGCACCTAAAAAAATATATAATTATATATTTTTTTAAATTAATTTATTAATTATTAAGGCTTGGGACATAGTTGGGACACTTGGGACACTGGGACATTGGGACGTTGGGACATGGCAAAAAAAGGCTGGGACAGTGAAAATGTACAACACTGCCCCATATGGCAGGTCTAGGGTTCAAATCCCACTAGCGACGCTTTGAAAAATAGATTTGTGTTCTGGTAACTGCTTCTCATCGATCAGTTGAGTATATTACCTGTAGCCTTGGTATACATCTCGAATGGGAGCTTTCAGGCGTAGTTGTGTACTATTACACAGACAAAGCCAAGGAACCAGAGAAACAGAAACCCGTATGGAAAGCCCCGAGTAAGGAGGTAACAATGATCTTTGACGGTGCTACCAGAACTGGAGTATCAGAAACCGGACCCGGAGAACTGAATGATAAAAGACCTTCGGAGGAGAGGGTCCACCAATCTGGCCGCTGGAGACGCACCAGAGGAAAAGAATCTATGTTACGGAAGTAGGTACCAAGGGAAGAAAAACCATATGGCACCTAAAGCCGGGTAAATCGACCCTTCCGGGCTAACTGGATTAGAAGTTTGGGTATTTGGGAAAGGACCGGTATAAAGAGAAAAAGTAGGTACCGGGTCAGAGTGAACCTTACAAGGGCAGAAGTAGGTAACTCAGGGGTTCAAGAGTACTACTCTAACCACAAGTGTTGGCCTCAGTTAATGCACTGTTACTGAAGCATAGGTAGATACCTGTGTGGGACAAGGAGCTATCCTACCAAAAAGTCAGCTGTTGGATGCAATCCCCTTGTCGCAGTTGCTGGCCCTCCGGGGCTAGACGCAGATATGCCGTTCTTGGGGCCTTAGGTTCTTGGAAAATGTCGACCCTTAAAAGTATTCTTGAATAGAGTCATGTGATTCTTAACTAAAATTTCTCCTAAGGGTGCTGTCAATGGAAAGTCAAGTTGGAGGTGGAAGTTCATGGTGGAACTTGGTTGGTTAGACTTAGTAGATGGTATCTGGGTAAACGGGGTACGGCGAGGCGTATCGAAGAGGTAAAAAAAAAAAAAGTGGACTAAAATGTTAAGTCTATTTCTAAAATTTAACAGGTTTTTGCTTTTAATATTTTTTACTTGATACTAAATTTTTATGTTCGATAATATTAAGCTTTATTGCAAAATATCAATGCCCTTTTATACAACTACAACTTGTCCAATGTTTCACTATTTTTTAAAATAAATAATATTAGACTGTTCCAATCATAAGGTTTTGAATAGGGTTCTGCAATTTGATTTGATTTCAAATATTTGAATCAAATATTTGATTTGATCAAATTCAAATATGGCTGAATTTGATTTGATTTGACAAATATTTGATTTGATTTGAAAATTATTATTAAAAATTCAAATTCAAATCAAATTCAAATTCAAATATTTGAATCAAATCAAATTCAAATCAGAGTCAATTTGATTTGATCAAATTCAAATTGACCCAATATTTGATTTGATTTGAATTTGAGGAACCCTAGTTTTGAATATTGCAGTTAGGTTTCACTTTTATTTTTCTATTTTGAATTACCACTTTATTCTTTATTTTTTGACACAAATATTTTTACTATTCTTGGGCAAGTATGCTATATTTATTACTATTAAAACTATTTCTATCTAGATTTAGTTAAGCTTTATTATAAAATATTTTTAATATTAATAATCTTACATTTATCTCAAGTGCGCTAATTTGATTGTGACCCAAAATTTAAAGAGTATTGCTCAATTAGTTGTATTAGATTTTATTTGAAAGATATATTACATATCGAGATTAGTATAAATAAATGCACTAAGTTGTTTATTTATTGTTTATTAATTAGTAAAAAAAGTAATTAGTTAAAGTGCAAGATAATCATTTAGCACAAATTCTAATTCTAATATATAATCTTTAAGGGTAGAGTTAACGTGATAGGGCAAATTAATGTAGATCATTGCTAAATTTTTTTATATAAGATAAAATATAATAAGACATCATTTTGCTTATAATGTTTATATATATATTAAAAAAAATAAGCCACAATATAAATATTGGATAACGTGATTATAAAAATTATATAAAAAGTTATAAATAGCTAGTAAGAAAACCATTAAAAGTCGATTACAAATTTTCGGGTGCCACACAAAATTTCGAGTGAAACATTATACAGTATGCTGATCATTTTGTAATCTTATTCATATTCTAGAACATATTTGATATATGTATTGCTACAGTTCATTTTAGATAAAAATATTTTTTTGTAAAATTGTTATAATTTATATGTATCGTCATAAAAAATATATATGTGTGTGTTACAAAAATACTTGCATGTACAGGTGTACTAGTGTAACCTCACATAATACTGTAATATATATTATCAAAAATTTTTGCAGTAATGTTCTAGAATATTCCAAGAACACAACAATGAAGATCATGTGGTACCAAAAATTTAGCCACATTTTGTATATGATCAATGATACAATTTAACTCTACTCTTAAATTTAGAGTATTGTTAGTAATATACAGATCAATTGACTGTCTAAATTAAATTAATAATTTTTAATCAGATTTTACACTAAAAAAAGTTTCAATAATTAAAATTAATGCATTTGTAATGCTATTTTTTTTGTATTTCAAATACTTAAGATCAGATTGTTTTTTTATATAGTGTTTAATAGCAGTGCTACTAAATTTTAGCTTTTATTTTCTTTTTATACTATAATCAAGTAAGCAATACACTATTGAAACTACAGTAAGCACTTTACGATTTTTGATTTAATTATATGCAATTGTTTTTTATTTTATGCTTAACAATATTAAAAAAATGTTATAAAATTACATTTGCTTTTTTATAAAATATATACTGTATTTTATAGTATTTTTTAAATTTCTAAAAATGCACAAGTCGGTTTGTTCTTTTTATGATTTCAATAAATTTTATTATATTTTTTCATTTGAAATTGGCATTTAATATTTTTAATACTGTAATATTACAACTAAAACCTTTGATCACTATATGCTTTACCAAATTTGGTTATAATTGCTTATTTTTACAACTCATTGTAAAACATATTTATGTGAGTTTCACACATTTATACATATTAATTATTAACAGTTTTATCTCAATATTTGATGAGAATTAAAATTTGAATTATTAATTAACAACAGATTCAGTTGAACCTCCCCAATCTGGTATGCATGATAGACAAGTTTTGTATCAGTATTGAGAGGTTATCAGAGTTGAAACGGGTAGCAATCAATTATTCAACAATCACTTCACTGACATAACATTTCACTAACAATTATTCACCGACACGTTCATTTTACCGACAGTTATTTCACCGAAGCTCATTTCATCAACAAAGTAATTCTGGTCATTGTCATTAGGATCAGGTAGAATTAGATAGAATTAGGGCTAAAGTTAGGGGCTTTTTGAAAAAAAACTTGTCGGTGAAATGAACTTAGATGAAACAAACTGTTAGTAGAATGAACTTGTCAGTAAGTATTTGTCGGTAAAATGTTATGTTAATGAAGTGATAGTCAGTGAAATAATACGAATTCGTTGAAACCATTATAAATTATTGAATTCATATAGCAGAAACAGGCTTGGTAGATTAATCCTTTACCAAATTTAACAGGTTATCAGCTTTGACAGGATCGGTTTTGGGAATTTAATATTTTAATTGCACTTCACGTTTTTATATAATAAAATAAGTTAATGAGAAATATTTGTAAAAGACAAATTAATATAATAAACGATAAGAAATTTAAATTTTTGTGCAAAAATTAATTATCTACTTGCAAAATAATGTACTTTTTATATTTAGAACTATGTATTATTCATAAAAAGCAATTCTGTTTGATATATCGATATAATCAATTATTATTTGCATATTTATACAGTTTGCGATACTTAAAGGCTGCACAAACTTTAAAAGCTTATACCTTTTGATCTAATGCCAATTTATAGCAAAATCAATTTATTATAACCTAGCAGCTTATTTTTTAAAAAGTTATATTAACTTTTTAAGATATATGGCTTTAAAAATCTAGTATTTTATATAATATGTAACTTATGGGCTGGTGCGAAAAGATTTGCTTCTCAAAAAATTTCATAATTTTGACAATCAGGATAGTTTTTTTTATTCTTGATTAATTATTAAAATTTTTTAGTATCAAATAAAATAGGTTTTAATCTAACTTATTATATTATTTTTATTGTCTTTATATTGTTTTATTTTAATAATTAAGTATGTACAATTCACTATATTTGAAAAAAAAATTTTTAAAAAAAAAGATATTTTAAATAATTTCGCAACCAATATGCAGTTGTATGAGCTTGTACTATACAAGTGCATTAATGTGCATATTTAATTCTTTATTATAGTAAATTTGGTCCAGAAACATTTAATAAGATCAATATTTTAGTTGTTTCAATAGTACAAAAACTTGTATATATAGTCAACTTTTTTTATTCTGAACTGCCAGAACTGCTAATTTTTACTATATAAAAATTTGAAAAAGTTTAGTTCTCAAAAAGTTATATATAGCTAATCTGAACTTTATAATAAAATTTACAAATGTTTTAGAAGATTTTGTTCAATTTAGAGAGAGTTTAATAGTGTTTATATTAAAAAGAGATCAGATTAAAGAAAGGTAACTTTATTTTACTATAAAATTTTTAAACAATGCATACTATCAAAATAGTAGAATAGCATAAAAATAAATTATACTGTAGTAAAACTCTAAATATTCATGTCCAGATTTTCATTATATAAGAATATATAATATAGAGCTATCTGGATATCTAGTTTAAGAGTAGGGTGTATGTAAATCATTTTTTATATGATCTATGTGATATTTTAGTTTTTTACATAGTAAATAAAAAAATTCTTCTAATAAAACTTTTTAATATTTTAACCAATTTGTAACAAATTTATATATTATATAGTTTGATCCAGTTTTTTATAACATATTGGCTGCTTTGATTTTTTGGGCTTTTTTCGATAAATTATTACACAAAAATTTGCTCCTAAGTAACATTGAAAACTAACAAACGAAGCACTTATTACAACTAACAAAAGAGTTTCTTTGACATCTAGACAAGTTAAAAACCAATAAAACTCAATAAAAGAGCTATGCTAAACTGTAGAAAGAAGTGCTTTTACCGTTTTTGAAATATTCAGGTGTTTTAGGAGAGGAATAATAGGTTTATAATGGATTAACAACTTCAAGGATAAACTCAGAAGCAAATTTTTAAAAAACTGACCTTTTTAATACATAGTTAGCTTATAATTAAATATATAAGCACCATAATTTTCTACGTATTTAATTATAAACACAAGGTTAGTTAAAAGGCCGTTCTTATGAAAATTCGTACTGTAATAAATTTTAAGTACGAAATTTCTTTGATAATCCTCAATCATGGTTGGTTGATTTTGGGGATAAAACAAATCGGCTGATATGATAGTTAAGTTACACAATATGTTTTGCTTTAAAAAAATTAACTTAACATATAATTAATATTTTTGAAATTGCTATGTTTTTCCTGTATAGTACAAAGAATTGCTAATCCTGATTGGTCAAATCACATGATGTTTACATGATATCATATGATGTATTACACAAAGTTGATTTACAATCTATTTTGTATGAATTTGGAAATGTGTACACTCTACTCTTAAAAACCTAATAGATATTTGAATAAATACTCAATATCTTGGTTTAATCTCTATTTTGATAATATATATCAGATATATACCTGTATATTTTTATAATATAATACAATTAGCCAACAATCAAAAATCAATACTAGCAAAAAAAACACAAACTATATCAAGTATTTCCAAATAGTTTGAATGGCCCTGTCCTTTAATAAATAAATATACTGGGTACATTTGTACCTGATCTCTTCCTCATATAGATAAGTGGAACTACTTCTAACCTGTACAAATTTCTCCTTTTTGTAAAAGACCATCTCTAACATTTTCTGAATTATCTGTACTAAAAACCATATGGACAATACTAGCTCCTAGAAAATCTGAATTATTGATGAATAAAAATACAAACAACAAATCAAGAATATAAATATCTGTTGAGAAAATTTCTGCTCAGAGTAATCTATTATAATAATATATAGGCTGGTGCAAAAAGATTTGTATCTCAAAAAATTTTATAATTTTGATACTAAGGAAAAATTTTTTTTTCTTAATTAATTATTAAAAATTTTTTAGTATCAAATAAAATAGGTTTTAATCTAACTTATTATAATATTTTTATTGTTTTAACATTGTTTTATTTTAATAATTAAGCATGTACAATTTCTGTATTTGAAAAAAAAACAAAAAATTTTTTTTAAAAAAAGATATTTTAAATAATTTCGCAACCAATATGCAGTTCTATGAGCCTGTACTTCGCAATGCATTAATGTGCATATGATAAAGATATGGTTAAAATTTGAGCAAAATTGAATCACTGGTTGTGAAGAAATTAAGCTTTAAAGTGAGGTAATTTGATTTTTTTACTATATACTAAATAACTATAGTAAATTATATAGTAAAAAAAAAAGTTACTATTAATAATTTTTTTTATTTTATCAATAAAAAAATCAAAAAAAAATTTATTTTTATCAATCTGGTAACCTAATAAGTATATTAAATTAAAAAAATTAAAAATTAATTTGTATAAAAATATTTTAATCAGAGCTATTTGAGGTACAAATCTTTTTGCACTGGCCCATAACAATAAATTTTATCTGGTGTTATATTTGTATAATTTTAGTATAATTTTAATAATTTAATGAATGTTCGAATTACAGGAAATTTAAGTAAAAGAGTTTCTAAATAATTAATGACAAGTAATGATATCAAGATACCAATCATGTGGTTGAAAACACAAAGGTATTCTGACGCGTCAAAATCGAAATTGTGACGGACTTCGAAAAATTTTTGTGGTGAGAGGAAAGAAGCAAAAGGAGATTCTTTAATGAGAAGTAAATATTCTGCCAAACTATCTGGTTGACCAGTATTTAAATAGTCCATTTTTCTATTAAGAAAGACTCAGCTATTGAATAATTGTTTGGATCAAAATAAAGAGTATTAACACTAGTACGAGAAAGACTCAAGTCCATAGTTTTTAAAACATTCTTCTAATTATCAAACAGAAATTTACATTTATAATCAAGTTCATTTATAATAGCACAAGAATTCCTTATAAATACTTCAAAAGGGCTCATATCTATTTTAACCAAATCCTGGTCCATTTCTTTATACTGTAGTTCCATTACTTTTAAATGGTATACGTTTACATACGCGTGCCATATGATTATAATAATTATCTATTAATAGATTATAATACTTCTCGCATAGTTGATGGATGTCGGGGTAGTGAGTGCAATTTAAGGATAAACTAACCATTCTCTCTAGTAGATAAATTTTATTTTCCTAGGGTCTTTTTTAATATCGTCAAATTTTATGAGCAACTTATCATGGTCATGTTTATATGCAATTTTGTATTTATAATCTGGGACATAAAGACAAACCTCATCTAACATCGTCTTGCTTTAATCTAACATAATCTCTGATACATAGTTCAGAGTGTCATAACCATAGTTAAAAGTGGAAGTTAAAGGAGGTAAAATTATACATTGTTTAATTTTTTAATTTTTTCTAATACTACATTGATTTTTTTTTTAATTTTTTTATAATTTAGAAATTCGTCTTTTAATAAGTCCATAAAACTATCATTTTCTCGGACAAGTTTATTATTTTCACTAATAAGGTCCAAAAAATTTACAAGATTATCAGGATGAGCTTTGATATATTGATCAATATCTTGTGTTTTTTCTAGTAAAACTGGTTTTGCAACTAATTTTGGACTAATTTTTTATTACCAGTTTTAACTGTTTCATTATAGTATAATTTTGAAAGAAATTATACTTCGTTCATGCTATCTGATCTACCCTCTAATCTGAGACTTATTCCCTTTGTAGCAAAATAATCACAAATTGTTTCTGGGTTCCATTTTTCATTAAAACAATTGGAACTTAGGACATTGTCATCACCATAAGCAGTGATTTTATTATACTTATGAAAATTATCTGCGGGTAAACCTGTTAAAGAAGTTCAGGCTTCAGTAATGAGTGTGAGACAATAGATAGTATTGTCAGGAGATACAGTAGACTGACCAGTACTATGTCCCATATGCTTCATTTTTACTTCACCGCTATAAAGGTTCCACAGATAAGAATAGCAGGGGACTTTTGTATCCAATAAATCCCAGGATCAACATTACTTAAATATTTATATGGCACAGTACTGTAAAATCAAAATTTTCGCATATAATCTAACTTATAAAAAAAACAAGTATCGGCATATTACTTCACTAATTAAATATCTTCGTAGCGAACGCACCTATATTGAATCATGGTAATCACGCTGAATCACGCGTTAATGGGTAAGTTTGGTACAAGTAAAAATATTATATACGCTGATAAGTAGAAGTTTATTGATATTCTAACTTACCAAACATTCTTTTTTTCTAGATTTTTTTTTAAATTTGAAGCCCCAGGTAGACACTTTGTTTAATTAAGTTTTATAGTTTTTATTTTTTGTATTTAGTTTCTGTATATAATGAGTTTATTTTTACTGACTTTGTCTAGTTTATATTTTACAAAAGAGTTTGTGAACCATCTAGCAAAGTTGCGCTTAAGACATTGAGTATGACTTTATTTATACTTTTTGATATTTCATGTTTTTTTTATATTTAATTTTCTTTTACTTATCAATTTTCTTTTTTTGTGTTGTCATTGGTGTTATAATTGTCCTCGCTTCACTCGTATAGTTGTTTTTGTGTTTCACTTTTTCTATGTCATATCGTTAGTGCATTCGATTGATTGTTTCAGTGCCTCTTCGTTTGTTGGTGCTTTTAATTCATACTGGTTCTTTTTAAGATGAGCTTTTCTTTCCTATATCTAGTTTTATTTTTACTTGTCAATTCTACTAATGCCTTTCTTCTTCCAGATCATGGATTTCATCGTGTCGGTATATTGCTGGTATTGCTTTGTAAATGACGTGATAAGAAACTTCTTTTTAATTATAATTAAGCGCTTTGGTGGGTATCATTTATCGCTTTTTGATAAGGGCAGTGTCATTAATCACCTGATTATTTTTTATCAGAGGCCTACCCCCCTCCCTCTTCCTCAATATGTAAATAGTCAGGTTCTTATATATAATTTCAACTTTTTTTACCCCCCCTAAAAAATCACCTGATTTTTGTTACTCCCCTAAGTAGTATGGTTTGGTGGCGGATTTATTGTCGATTGTTTTTCTTTTTCAACTCACCTTATTAACAGATCCTTTTTTTTCTAGTTTCTTTTTCTATGTGCTGTTGTTAACATCATATAGTTGATCTATAGGATTAGGAAAAAAATGTCAGTTATTTAAAAATGTCACTATGCAACAACATTTTGGTAATATTCATCACATGATAACGTCCATTATGCAATAATGTTCATTACGCAATAATGTTCATTACGCAATAACATTCATTACGCAACAATATTTGTTATGCAACAATGTTCATTACGCAATAATGTTCATTACACGATAATGTTATTTAACATATACTTAAATAATAATGTGATTAATTAAAGGTTTATTCTTTCATTTATTATATTACAAGAATTTAATAAAGAAAAAAAATTTATATCGATTTATTTTATTAAATTTGGAATTTATTAAAAGTCAAATTTAAAGAATGATAAGTCATAGATGCGACAGTAATTGTGGCAGATTAAAATAAATCAGATTAAAATGAAACTGGTAACCTCTCTTGCTTAGAGATTAAACCCAGTTTAAAATTTAATTCTGGGTTATCCACCTGTTTATAAAACTACTATCCGGATAAAGAATCGAGTTATTAAAAATGACCCAGTTAACCTGGTTGACCGCTTAACTCTGTGAAACAAATAGAGTATTCGATAGTTTGCATCTGTGTGATTTCCTATCCACTTGACCCAAGTGTTTGGATATCGAAATCTTGTTTTATAAATAAACTATTTTAAAGTGTAAGACCTATGGATTAAGAGCCCCAGCCCACAAAATGTTGCCGTTTTTCTTGTTTTTTAAAGGAAAAAAAAATCTTTTTAAAAAATTGGTTAAAAAATAAATAAAATTTAAAGTAATAGTTTCGAAACTTAATACCAAATTACGCTTCCCAGAGTCAATTCATAGAAAGGATTTAAAAAAAAAACTTAATGCCGTGTTCCAACTATGACCCAGTACAAATCAGAGCTTGTACACGTTTTTCAGAAAAGTGTACATGCTGCAAAGAGTCTGGTGAGTTTTGAAATTAATACAAGAAAGGACATTAAGATCTATTTGTACAAAAAAGTACCAAAGGGAAAAAATATTCATAAAAATAGTTATTAATTAGGGTGTAAGTAATATTCAAGAAATTCGAGAATATTCACGAGTTCATCGATGATCTAATCAACATAGTGTCATGTGCATAATGGGCCATTTTCTGATTGGCTTATTCCTATGTGATAAACCTGAGCTTTTCTGAAATTTACAAAAGCCCCCTGCTGATAAGAATTGAAAAGATTGGAATAATACCTTTCCATCATCATACGGACTTTATCTTTTTGCAGATGATTTCATAACCCCGCATACGAATTCTATGAGCATTTTAATATATTTTAGACATCGTTGAATCCATAGCAGTGATGTCAAACTGCAAATGCTCTTTAAAAGCTCTATGCTCCTCAAAATTTGTGGTGGGATTGTGTGCGTAGCACTTATTCCTATAGCACATACTGACATGGGGTCCATGCGTTTGTTTTGGCGACTGTTTACTAACATACAATAGAAGTAGTTTAAAGGATCTTGAGCAATAATGGCCTGGATTTTTTCTTCTAACTCTACTTTTGATCTTTTAAGAACTTCATCTTTAATAAAGACGTGAGAAACGCTTGGAATAGCTGTGTCTCCTTCTAAATACTAATATATTTTTTCTAGGAACACTTTATGATCACCAATACGAAGAATAAATTTTTTACGAGATAAATTTTGTCCTCTAGAAAATGGTATGGAAATCCCATGAATATGCTAAATGCTATTTTGATAGTACTTCTTCAGGTGACATGAGTTGAGAATCGGATAAAATATTATCTAATTGATTAAAACTGTATTACAAATGTCAGTTTCTTGTTCGGTAGGTAATGTTGGTTGGTCTTTAGAAATGAAGTACCTTTCATTGGCTTTATCGGCCATTTGGAGCGTTCCCAAATGTTTTGTAAAAATACCTTTTGGATGGGGCCATCGTTCTTTCAATTCATCTATTATACATGCTGTAATAGTATCTATTTCTATATTGAACTTGCGACAGGGAAGGTGAATACCAAATGTATAAAGTTCATTTTTAACATGTTGGATATTTAATGTAAATGGTATGCCAAATAAATCTATATAATATTGTTCAATGCTATTAAGATCTAAAATTAGTTCTTTTTTGTTTGGTATTTTAAGGTTATGATCAATATCACGATATATTTTTTTCCAACAAATATGATACCTCATCTCCGTACTAAATTGATTATTGGGAACCATACTGTTTTCCGACCCTGCCGGTATTTGTTGTACTGTTGGGGATTTTATCTATAAAAGTGTAATCAGTGAAGAAATTTGCAAAATCACTTGAGTCCGACTTAATACTATCAAATCTAGGCACCTGGAATGAACTGCTGGATAAATTTTTTCCAAACTTTCCCAAATACTGTCTACTTGAGCAGTTAAACCTTTAACCTCTTCATATTTAGGTCTAAAGTAGTAATCCATATAACCTTTTAAAGTCTGCTCTTCAGGAGATATTAGGAGATTATAACCGGGTATGTATTGGTATGGTATTATTTTACTAGTGCAATGGTAGACTAAATGGGCGGTCAAAAGTAGAAACCAAGGAAATTGTTTCTAAGTAAATTTTTTCTAGACTTTAAATTAAAATATCTTAACAACTATTAAACCAAACTTGATAAAAATTTTTTTATTTTAATTTTATATAGTTATAGAATTAAAATAAAAAAAATTTATTAGATTTGGCTTAATAGTTGTCAAGATATTTTAATTTAAAGTTTTAAAAAAACTTATTAAAAACAATTTCCTTGGTTTCTACTTTTGACCGCCCAAATATTGCATTAGTACTACTAAGTTCACTCCATTTTCTCTTATCTATGGACATGAAGCTAAATTACCAATAGAAACAATAGTAGAATCCTATTATGAAGAAGACCTACTATTCTACAAAGCTTCATTAAAAAGAACATTCGAAATAGAAGGTTTTAATTAAACAACAAAATGAAGCTTTAGAAAATATACAAATGGCACAACAAACTCAACAAAAACATCATGACAAACACATCAAACATTTAAAAATTGGTGACAAAGTCAAATCATTTCTTAAAAATATATTTTCTGCTAAATTAGAAGAACAATTTATAGGGGAAAATCTCCTGAGTTGAACAAATAATTGAAAAAAACTTGAGGCGTAGCCCGTCACAATGATGTGTGTGTTTGATGCAAAAATCTGTAAGTACAAATTAGTACTGAATTTAAACTTCTTAAAGAGGATCTTTTTTGAGAATAGGCTTGTCTATGCATTCTTCTATCATTGTTTTCTCTAATATATCCATCTCTGACTCCATTAAAATGTTCAGTTTTTTAATTGCACTCGAGCAATCCATAAGTGTAATATTTAACTCAACTGTTTTGTCTTTTGTGTTATGTGTGATGTACTGTACATGTTGGTAATCAAACTTTTATAAACCTTTAACTTGAGGTATTTTTTATGAAGATGCTTGATATTACGTACACTGATTACTTTTTTTTTTAACGTAGTAAAAAATTGATGCTAATAATGTTCTATTTCAGATTTAGTTGTATGGTAGCAGAGACCGACTTGCAAGGTTTTCATCATTTGAGGACGGATATAGTTAGAAGTTCTGAATGGGATTCGGTGCATGTGTATTGAGCAAACCCTTTTGATAATTAACTACAAGATGTTTTGCCTTTCATTTTTTATCTCCGTGATCATTTTCAACTACATTTATGAGATATATTAAATACGAATCTTCAAGTTGTTTGCTAAAATTGTTGAATTCTTGGTAATATATCTCAGAAGGGGTTTCGAGTGGTCACAGCTACCATAGTTGAGCTGTTATATTGTCTTTCTCACCTAACGTATTTTTGATATAAATTTTATAGAGTAAAAACTATTGACTGAACTATCCCAAACCATATCGGATACCTCGTCCTGATATGGCATAGAGTCTTATAATTTTCAATACCCAGTAACAATTGGCTATTTCTTCAACGGGGATACTGTTTAATAGTGATTTAGCCACATGGTTTTAGTCGGCTGGCTTAGCCAGCCGACTAAATTATCGGCTAAACGGCTGGCTAACGGCTAACTATTGGAATATTTCTGGCTATTCGGCCCGTATTTCGGGATTTATCTGATTTTTACAATATTTAGCCTTAGTTAGCTTTTAGCCGCATTAACCAGCCGATCACATTATATCGACTGGCTTAGCTGGCTAAGCCTTAGCCGGCTTAAATCACTAGGCATAGATATTGATAATATTATACAATATAATAAATAAAGAGTCTGTATCATCTAATTAAATATTATAAACATAATTATATACTGTATAATTGTGGCTACATATAAATTTATCCAATAATATATTTCTTAAAAAAAATAAATTTTTAATTTTTTTTAATCAGCTAACAAGCCATGTTTATTAATCTAATTCAAATTTAAAGATCATGAGTAATATAATAATATTAAAAAAGTTAGAAAAAAAAAAAAAAAAAAAAGGTGTTAATGACTTTGAGAAGTTTAAGAACTATGGACGAATGATCAATGCTCCATGTGTTATTATAGCTGACTTTGAGGCTGATAATAAGAAATGCGAGATCGGAAGAGCGTCGTGTAGAGGATCATTGTTAATATAATAATATTAAAAAAGTTAAAAAAAAAAAAAAAAAAAAACGAGGATAAATTTAATTTTTAGAATTCAGCCATGTATACGGTATGTTATACCCAACCCAATCAAAAAGACGTAGGCAATCATTACATTAGAAGAGTTTGGAAGAGTATATAATTCAAGTATAGAAGAAAAATCCCTCATATAATGAAAAATTAGATTGGCATGATGACAATATGATGAAAGGAAATTTTTAGAATGAATTGGAAAAAGAATTAATTGTTTAATTATATAAATATTCAATTCTATACTTTTAAATTAATAAAAAGAAAAAGTTTTTGAGATTGATTACTCACCGTGCTGTTAAAGACACTTAAAGATTTCCAAATAAATTCGTGTACCAACATACTTTAAATCTCTAAATATTATTCGTAAACATTAATAATGATTGAAAATGTTTGCATCCATCCTCGCTTAAAATTCATATCTTTAGAAATTTTTAGCAAATTTGGCATTGCCGAAATGCAATTTTGATATAGCTTTGGTAGAAAATCCGCCTTTGATCAGTAACTTTAACTAATCATGGCTCAAGCCAACAAAGCAATTTTTTTTTTTTTCTGAAAACATTCAAATAACAATCCGAAAAGTACCTAAATATTTTGAAAGTAAAAAAAGGAAAAGTGAGTTTATATTAGGGAAATAAATGTTGGTCTACGCCTTAATCAAAAATTCTAACACTAAGAATAATTGTTCAAATAATTAGACCACATCTATGCTAAATTGAAATTTGCAAAGATGCTTTAGTTGCTCTATGTCCGGCCTTACGGCAAGTCACCAATTATAGAATGCCTGCATAGGTTTCGAACAAGGTTCGATCGGTAAAGAAATTTATAAAACTCAGCAAGTAAATTAAAACTCGCCTTATTATCTTTAAATTCAAGGTAATGTATGATTCGTATAATTCTAGTCCGTCCGGAGAGTTGTCCACTAAAACAAGCTGCAAATGAGAAAAATCGTTTTCGTAAATTCATTTTTAACTTTGTTTATAAGCTTTAACCAAATAATAGGTCACTTACTCTTACCTAAGTAACGTTTAATGAAAATGAGAGAAAAAAAAAAAAAAAAAGAGAGTATAGAGATCGTAGGGATAGTTGTCTAATAAAGATATGGTAATTTAGTAAAGGCGTTATACATTCAAGCGTTAGTCTTCGTCAGTTCAAAACAGAAAACAACTACAATATTTGGAAGACATTTTAAATTTAAATCTACGTAGGTTCCTACGTACAGTACTTTAAATACATCCGATTTGCGTATTAATCGTATTTAACCACGATGTGACTTGAGTTACACGACATCAAAGATATAAAGATATTTGATAATCTTATCGTGAAATGTTTGTTAGTAAAATAAATGGCATCATTGATTCTCACCTCAACGTTAAGAACCATAATAAATTTAAATATTAGCTACGGTAAATCTATATTTGAATATTCAACATAATTAAATTTAAAGTAAATAACCAATAGTCAAAGTTGTCATAGACAACTTATTACGATTAAATTATTAATAGTTAGTTCTAAACGAAATTTTACGATCAAAAGTATCACTGAAAATACAAGCAACAGCAACGATAATAACAACACTTTCACGAAATTGAATACACAAGAACACCGTATAAGTGTCATTTCAGCAGAAAAAATTATTGATAATCGAATTAAATTTCTGAAAGAAAATATATACAATCGTGTTAATTATGAATTATTAGAAGGTATTTTCTAAGAGATGTTAAGTAGTCCAAAGTAGTTCAAAGTAGTCTTTTGTGCATTACTAATTTTGTAATTGATTAAATTTTTCTAAGCTATTAATTAAAATTGTTCAAAATAGCAAAAACTTTTTTAAGTTTCTTATTATAAAAAAATAGTAAAACTTTTGTAAATTTATATAGCTTTGAACTTAGTCTTGAACTCTTGAACTAGGTAATTCAAAAAGTAGTCTTTAGATAATTGCAAGTTTTTGATATCATTTTTTTCTTTTATTATAATAATTAAACTTGTTTATTAAAATTTTTTAGCTATAGTTATTTCAGTATTTATAAAACTAATTTAATAAATCTTTTTATTAGCTTAAAATTTTATAAAAAAGGCTGGTTTGAACTACTTAACATCCCTATTTTACTATAAATTGTATTAATACATGCGTAATATTTAAAAATAATATTTTTATTTAAATGCAGTTTTAGTGGCTTACTCAATTTAGTTTAGTAGTTATTGAGATATTTAATTCAAAGTTTAAAATCTTTTACTTAGAAAAAAAAAATCCCCCGTTTCTACTGACGAGGCCCCATATGTACAGTATATACTGTATATTTTAATTTATATTTTTTTTTTTTAATTTTAGATTTCCCTAAATGGCTTAAAGGACTGCATATGCAAAATCTGGCACATCATTTTGAAGGAAAGAAATGGCAAGAAATCATAAAAATGGATGATAAGGATTTAGAAAAGTTGGGAATTACTGACCATCTTACAAGATCGATATTAGGATCGCATTTTTGGGTTATTCAAGTTGACTATGTAAATTTAATCAACTCTTTTTTATGTATTTCAAAAATTATTTCTTATAGTCTTTTGACAACAATAAAGACTGTATTTAGAAAATCTCATCTTAAAGGGTTATATATTTTAAATTGATTGTAATATTAATTTTTTTTTGTTTGTTTTTTTTTTTTTTTAGGCAATGAAATCCGGATTGCCTATTCCGAGAAAAAATTTTCTCAGGGATTGGAAGCAATTATATGGGAAAGAAACTCTAGAAAGTATATAAATTATATAATTGAATTATTTTACTAAACAATACACAATTCAACATCATTATTATTTCTTATTTAGATTTTCCTGCGTACTTAGACTTAATTAGAATGAAAAAAGTTGCTCCATTATTTAAGAATAAAAAATTTAAAGATATTTTGGAAATGGATTCCCAAGATTTAAAACATTTAGGTGTTGAATTGGCAAGAGACAGACTTAAATTGATCAAGAATTTTTGGCGTATTAAACGCAGAATTGTATGTAGTCTCCTGATGTTGAAATTTCTTATTTACTATAATTTAATTTAATTTATTTTATTTTTTGAATAATATTAAATTGACATTTGTTAATCATAGTTCTTTGAAGATATATTCAAGCGAATTGAAAGTCAAGATTCCAATAAATCTAATTAAAATATAAAATGAAGTTTAAAATTGTTTTAAGGTAAAGGTCTTTATAATATGTTATAGGTGGTAAATTTAAATTCCAATTCAATAGATTCAATATTCACTTAAGCGGATTCGAACTTACATAGAAATGAATTTTAAAACAAGACGAATGAAAACAAAGTTTTAATAAAAATTTAATAGCAAGCAAATATAAATGGTTTAAAAGCGTTGCAGTATTATCTAACGTCTATTGTCTATGATATTTTAAAGAATTTATTCTCTATTTTTAAATGAGATTCAGTACTATGTAATTGACATAATTGACAGTAATTCTTGTGACTTAGCAGGCATTAATTTTATTTTTACAAACTTCATATTTAATGGCATAATTTTTTCATATCGAAAACATTTCGTTTTCGATTTTAAATGGTGAAATAGTATTTCCAAAAATTAGACAACTTTTTTCGTTAATTCTGGATACTTTTAAGTGCTGGTAAATTTTATGATGTGAAATAATTTATATAAACGAATATAAAAGACGTATATTGAAAAAAAACCAGATCTTTAGTGAATCTGATACTCAAATATTTGATGGACACTTTTAAACCCTTCGTATTAGTATTACAGTAAGATCGAATGCAAGTTTACTATGTTGCACATCAAGAAACTGAACAATAGGATCAAAAAAAAGACTAGAAAGGTAAATGCATATTTTTTTTAAATAATAATGATAGTGATAAATTTTTATTAGATTCGTTCAGATATTGTTATATTCTTGCCATTGTCAAAAAGAATTGCGGCAATAAACCATGTAATCCGCAAAAATTAACGTTAAAATACATATATCTGATATGTAAATTTAATGTTATTATTTAGGCAAGCATGTAATAATTCATTTTTTCGTTTTTTTTTTTATTTTTATATGTAAGTTATATGTTTTTTTTTTAATAAAAAAAAAAGGACATGTCACTAATTTACGAACTATTTGTCATAATGTCAATTGAAAAATAACGCACAATATATCTACTTGTATTTATTATTGAAACTAGAGCATTTTTGTTTCAGCACTAAAGAATATTATATATAAGTTATAGTTTATTATCTAATTTTGAAAATTAATTTTTTAAAAGTGCACTAAATTTTTAGCACAGATTAAATCACGTACGTACGTACTTAAGTAGGTAGCTGATAGTTGTAAAATTTAATAAATGTCGTGGTTTTGCAATCTAGAAGGCGATACTTTATTACGTAACGAAACCAATATCAATTCAAAGCACTACACTGCCGGTACATATAGCATATACAATATTTTAAGTTAGAATGTAAAAATTTGGATCTACATTACCGGTCTACCGGATATTTGTTAATGCTATAGTATTATTGTCTAATGCCAGCTTTAATGCTTAATTTTGGCTGATCTGCTGAATTTTGCTAATCTATCCATATTTGACCGCTTATATAATTACGGGTAATATCTTAAAAATGAATAGTTTGGTTGATCGAAATTGATAGCTTTCTCACAATGTCTTGCACTGTTTTAATGGTAATTGTAAAATTTTACATCATTCAGAAGAATTAAATTATTAAGTTTTTTAATTAAACTTTATTTTAAATGATTAGATAGCTGAGAAGCCTTCTCTTGCTGAATCAATAACGAAGATTTTAGCACCCAATGGTCGGGTATGAGTAGAATCTACCATAATAACAATTAATAATTAATAATTAATAATTAACAATCATTATTACATTAATAGTATAATACTCGAAAACAGACCTCCCCTGTACATGAATATTCTGCAGAATTTCGTGGTGCCATGTGCAAATTTAAGTTTACCTCGGTCAAAGGTTGATAATTGGATTATTCAAATTTTGGTTTTCTTTTTTTAGTAAAACTATTATAATATTCAATTCTAACCTTTAAACGTTAATAACTTTTAATTAATGCTCATTAAATAGGGCATGTTTATAAGTATGTTTAAAAAATATAAGCTTATATATATATTTAATAAAAAAAGGATTCAATTAATAATATCTTTAATTATTATTAATAAATAATTTCCAGTTTGGATTTCACAAGAGAACATAATGATTGGAATATTGATCCATTAGAATTATTTACTGCACGAACAACGAAACAAGAAGCTTCAAAGGTATATCTCAATTGATATTTTTTCTATCGAGTTATGAGAATGAAAATAAATAAATGTAATTAATGTTTAAATTCTCTAATTAATTTATTAATGATATAACTTTAAAAATTTTCATGTATAATGTATTCTTAATTATGACGCCATTTAAATTATCTTCAGTCAGGAAGTATTTGTCATCATTTACAACAAGAATCAAAAGGTAAGCTTTTATATCATGTAATTGTTAAATTAATCTATTTTATTCTAAACATTTCATTTAATATTATTAAATCAGCTGTCGATTATGTTATCCTTTGGTTGGATTGTGATAGAGAAGGTGAAAATATATGCTTTGAAGTTATTAAAAATGTTCGTCAAGGCATGAAACAGTTACCTGGTGATCAAACTAAAGATAGTAGGATTTTACGGGCAAAGTTTTCTGGTGTGTATTAAACTTATAATTATCTTAATTTTTCATTTTTTTCTTAACATCTACTTCATTAATTTCTTTTTTCTTATTTAGCTATCACTGCAACTGATATTCGTAAAGCAATGGATAACCTGATTTATCCAAATGAGAATGAAGCTTTAGGTTCGTACTAACACATATATATGTGTTATTTATTTAATTATAAAATTTTCATTTGTTTTTTTTTTCTTTACTACCGGTATTTTATAGCTGTGGATGCACGTCAGGAATTAGATCTCAAAGTAAACTATAGAATAAGATTTAATCATAATAAGCATTATATGCATTATATATTCAAATTATTCAAATTTCAAAAAAAAATTTTTTTTATGTCAGATTGGTTGTGCCTTTACGCGATTCCAAACTAAATTTTTTAATCGAAAGTACGGAAACCTTGATTCCAATGTAATTTCCTATGGTCCTTGTCAAACTCCGACACTTTCTTTTTGTGTTTCTCGACATGATCAGATTAAATCGTTTAGTCCAGAATCATTTTGGACTTTATCGGTTTCTGTAGCTAAACAAGGTACTAATGGTGAACAATGTGGTCCTGAAATACATCTTCATTGGGGAAGAGTTAAAGTGTTTGATAAACATGTTGCAACAATTTTTCAAAATATGGTCAGAGGAAATAAAGAAGCGAAGTAAGTCCTTTCTTATTTTCTGTTATTAAATAACAATTTTTCAATTATTAATCTTTTTTTTTTCTAATCTTGTTTTCAGAGTAGTGTCAATTTCTTTTGACAAACATACAAAAAACAGACCACATGCCCTAAACACTGTCCGTAATTTTTTCATTCTTTCAACATGTTAAAAAATGCTTATTTTATTAACAATGTTTTTTAATATCATAGGTTGAATTGCTTAAATTTGGGTCCTCAAATCTTGGCATTGGTCCTCACGAAACTGTAAGTTTAGCAAAAGTATACATTTTTTTTTTCATTACATTTCTTTAAATATTTTGCCAATGCCCCTTTTTTTTTTTTTGGATTGATATGGTAGATGATCATAGCGGAGCGGCTTTATACACAAGGATATATCTCTTACCCACGTACCGAAACTACTTCTTATCCAAAAAATTTTGATATAAAATCTGTTTTGAAGGATCAATCAGGACACCCTTCATGGTAAGTCATGAATAATTCTTAATACAGTGCAGTATTCTTAAATATAATTATACTATTAAAGACTTGCAATTATTTTATAGGGGCTTATACGCTAAGGAATTATTGGAAAAAGGATTCGATTGGCCAACAGGAGGCACTGATGCTGGCATGTATATGTAGAATTTGATTTTATAATGATACAATATTGTAGTATTTTAGTATTTTAGTATTGTAGTATTGTAATAGCACCTATTAACATTTTTCTTATTCAGGTGATCATCCACCCATGTATGTATTTTGTGTTATATTCAAAAACATAACAAAATAGTGTATATATTCTTATTCCTGAATACAATCTCTTTAGAACGCCTATGAGAGTAGCACATGAAGGTGATTTGTCTGGTGACTCCTGGAGAATTTATAATTACATAACACGGCACTTTCTTGGTTCAATCAGTCCCAATTTAAAATATCAAAAAACAAATGTCACTATAAAGATTGGGATTGAAACTTTTGAATGTTCAGGTAATTGTTATGAAAATCTATTATTTCAATAAAACTTTATCTGAGTTACTGTATTAGTTACTGTATTAAGTTATTTCATATTTATAGGCACAAAAGTATTGCAACCCGGCTTCTCTGCTGTTATGCATTGGTATATCTAATTTGGTTATGTAGTTTTAATCACTAATTTATTTAAACATTAACACAAATATCATAAATAACATATATAAATATATAGGCGAACCATGTCAGATCAAATTATGCAAGAATTTAATCAGAATGAAATTTTAAAGATTATAGATGTCAGATTAGTTGAAGGACAAACAAGTCCTCCAGACTTTCTCACAGAAAGTGAAGTAATTACTTTGGTATGAACAATTATCTATCGCGATTTTTGTTATTATACGTGTATGCGATGTTAAACTTTGGTGACATTTCTTTTATATCTTAATTCTTTTGTAGATGGAAAAACATGGTATAGGAACAGATGCATCTATACCTGTTCATATAAATAATATATGCCAACGAAATTATGTAACGGTAAATCATATACGTAATACTGTAATTCTTTATACTTTTATGTATGAAAAAGATACACATATGTTTTATATATAGGTTCAGGGTTCTGCACGTAGATTAGTTCCCACTAATTTGGGTAACTTTTACAGTATGTTCTATGATGTTCTCAGTTTATAAAAGATTTACTAACATTTTTTTTTTTTTAGGAACTGTTTTGATTCACGGGTAATAAACGATTATATAGTATTTTGATTCTGATTCTGTTGTGATTGAGAATTTCATCGACTAATACGATTCTTTTATTCTCTTTTTGTTTTGATATAAAAATAATAATAGATATCGTATCCTTTATAATTTTCATGTTGATTTAAAAAAAAAAAATCTATTTTATTTCTAAATATGTATTTGCAATTAACAAAATATTAAAAATTAATTTTTTTATGCAGAAAAAATTGATCCAGATTTATCACTTCCTACAATGCGAAGCGACGTTGAAAAACAATTAAATTATATAGCATCAGGAAAAGCTAAATACGCTGAAGTGTTGGACCATTCTTTAAACTTGTTCGCTGCAAAGTTTAAATATTTTAGAGATCATGTTTGTTTATAATCATTATATTTTTCTTTAATTAAAAAAAAACTACTATTTAGTTATTATTTATACAATTCTAGGTTGGGCAAATGGATGAATTGTTTGAAGCAACTTTCTCCACTCTTGCTTCAACTGGAAAAATTCTTACAAAATGTGGAAAATGTAAACGGTATGTATTTTAAAAAGTTTTTATGATATATATATATATTATTTGCTTATATATATATTTTTTTAAAGATACTTGAAATATATTTCATTAAAGTACGTATTACATTTACCGTATTTCGCGAAATAACGGCACGGGCGTTATTTAGAATGCCATTTCCTCTAAAAATAGATATATGGTTTCCAAATAACGCTCTCATAATATCATAATAAGGTTTCAACAAATAATTTAATAAAGCAGGCAGGTTTAAGAAAAATTTTTCTTTGCCTCAAAATAACGCCCGTGCACATACTTTAAATTACTCAAAATATCACTCAGGTGGGCGTTATTTCGCGAAAATACGGCAATTTTTTGCTTATTTTATTACATGTTTGTCGTCTTTAGCTCTATTCTTAATTCATGAAGGCCTGTGCGTTTGCATTGCCCAACCTGTGAAGAAACATATTCATTACCTTCAAATGGACATATTAAGGTATTTTTTTTTCACTTTATTATTTATTATTTATTATTTTGTTTTGAATCCTCTATTCATTTTACTTTTATAGGATTATAAAGGACTTCAATGCGTAAGTAAACCTTAAATTGAACTCTAATGAATGAATAAATAAATAAACCATACGTTAAAAATTTCCAATTTTTTCATATAGCCACTTGATGATTTTGGGCTTGTATCATTTTCAACTGGTTCTAAAGATATTGGTTATCCATTATGTCCATATTGTTATAATCACCCACCCTTTGAGAATATAAGAAAAGGTAATTAATTTTATTTAAAATTAATATCAAATCTTTCAAGCTTTTAATAAATATATTAATTGTAGGCATGGGATGTAATCGTTGTCCTCACCCTACATGTGCACATTCATTAGTTAACAATGAAGTTTGTTCATGCCACGTAAGTTCTTGTAAAGGTCAAATGGTTCTAGATGCAACGTCAGCACCTAGATGGAAATTATCTTGTAATGAATGCAATTTCGTTACCACATTTACAGATATAGTTAAAGGTATAAAATAGATTTCAACCTTTTTTTTTTATCATAATTTATAAGTTTTTAAACCAAATTTCTTATTGACTTTATTTTTTTTAAAGGTGTTTCCATATCAAAAGATGAATATTGTGAAAATGAAGAATGTAATTCTTGCATATTAAATATTGAATTTCGAGAAAATCAAAACAAGAAAGCTTTAAAAGGATGTGTTTTATGTGATGACGAAATAATTGAGTTATTAGAAAAAAAGTAGGTTTTTAAAATATATATATATATATTTTTTTTTTACCTAAATTTTTTTATGATGCTGATTTTTTTTTTTTTTTTTTTTTTAAGATTTGCAAAGAAAGGTGTTAATTATAGGGGAAGGGGAAGGGGAAGGGGAAGAGGTGGTTCTAGGCGTGGAAAGAGAGGCAGAAGTCGAGGTCATAGCAGACGCGGTGGAAGTAAACATTTTAAAACACAATAGTATTAAAAAACCAATATTTTACTTTGTTTCCTAAAAAAAATTGTATTTGTAAAACTCTTCTATGATCTATTAAAAATTATTTATCCTGAATTATTACATATATATCATGAATTAATACACGTAGTATTGAAAGTTAAAATGCTTTTATTATGCGGATAGATACAAATATTTCTCAATGTAAGGAACCTTCGATATAAAAGTGCTAATTAAAATTCTCGATACAAGAAATCAGTCAGTCTGTAATAAATCCAATCGATTTAAGTTATTAATCAACTCTCAATTCAGTTTATTTTTCTTATATCGAGAAATTATGCTTTTTAGTCACTTTGTATTGTGAAATAAGGTCTCAATTGCAAATTGTAAAAAAAAAAAAATTAGTTAAAAAATTTTTCACAAATAGTCTCATCTGAATTATTTAAACCCCAAAATTTAATGAACCAAATAGTAGGATGTTTGGATATTTCAAATATACACCTCATCGAGTGAAATTTGATTTCATTACAATACAAATAATAATGTTTATTGCCTAGCCACTACTTACTTTGCAAACTCTCCTATTTTTTCCTATATAATGGACGCGAACCAAAGAATACAATAAGTATGAATCAGATGTTCTATGTTAATAATTATCGATAATCCCTCTACATTTCTTTTTTATAGAATTGTCTTAAGAGATGTGAGCTTTGAAATTGAGATATAGTTAGTATAGATATTCTTTATTTCTATAAATAATTTTTATTTCAAAATCGAAGTGCTAGAGGTTTGGTCGTTCTTGAAAGAATTTGTGCCCATCTGTTCTAAATAATCTGAATTTATGTATCATTTTATCTAAATATCATAAGAATTTTCTAATTTTTTTTTTTTTTATTGCCCTATTTACATGATATTGAAAGCGGTTCCGATCAGACCACCGACAATCACGTCAAAGACACCATATTTCACCGACATTCATTTCACCGATAAGATTATTTTTACAGTCGATTAATTTACAGACAAGTTCATTTTCGTAGACAGTATAATACTAGTATAATTCATCGACAGCTCATTTCACAAAGTAATTTAGTGCAGTTTATAAAATAAAAAAAAAAAAACTTCTATGGAATAGTGATGCCGTAGAATCTCAAGGCATTGGGATAAGCCATAATATAGTAACTAAGTTATAACTCGTAACACTTTATTGTAAATAAAAATAAATAAATAAAAAAGCATCGCAAACAGCTTGCAGATGTTCAAAAATAACACCTAGGGCCATTCTGAGATCAGGAACTTTCATCAATTATTACTTCACCATGGCCATGGAAATGTTTGAAATGGTATGATATAGAGCACCAATACAGGAATGGACATTGTCAAGGGGTGTTAAAGATAAGCATATTTTGCTTGTNGCAGAAAACATTAATCAACACCTAAGTTAACAATCTTTTAATTAACTAATATTTCTGATGAAGAAAACTACAGATAATAAAAAACTATCGCTTAAAGTCAGTGTTTGTACTATAAATCTTTTCTTCCAAATTGAGTTCTGTTCTTTCATGGTCTGTCGGTAAGTTCTGATACGATTAATGATTTGTTGTTGATTAGGAATTTGTTATAAAAAACCTTTCCTTGTAGGTAATTATCCGTGATTTGTAAGAACGCGTTGACCTATTGGTTTTTTGAAGTACGGCAAATTCTTTGCCCTCTTTACCATCAAGCTGATTATTTAAATCTTGAACAAGGTCAAATTGGAATATTCAAATAATAATTTTTCGGTTCGCAGAATCACTTCATCAACGTTAAGATGTTCAAAAATAACACCTAGGGCCATTCTGAGATCAGGAACTTTCATCAATTATTACTTCACCATGGCCATGGAAATGTTTGAAATGGTATGATATAGAGCACCAATACAGGAATGGACATTGTCAAGGGGTGTTAAAGATAAGCATATTTTGCTTGTGTTTAATCCCAAAAACAATATTTTGGTTTGCGGAATCACTTCGTCGACATTAAAAAAATGTTCAAAAATAACACCTAGATAGAGGTTAAATTATTAAAAAATAAATAATATTATAAAATTATATATATATATATATATATATATATTCAATAAATATATTCAGTGAAATTTTAAATATTCGAATATTCATTCAGTGAAAAATTATATATTCGAATATTGAATATTCAGTGAATATTCAGTGAATATTATTCATCGAGTCAGACCTCTACACCTAGGGACAATAACTCATTCTGAGACCAGGAACTTTCATCAATTATTACTTCACCATGGCCATGAAAATGTTTGAAATGATATGATATAGAGTGCCAATACAGGAATGAACATCGTCAAGGGGTGTGAAAGATAAGTTTAATTGTTCAGCCAGTAGTTTCCCGCCTGCCGCAGCAAGCCACAGCAAGCCGGCTGATCAAATTAGCAAAATCAGGCGTTTGCTCTATTATGGTGACTTAAATTTGTGGAGGGTTTGGGTGGGCCAAAGAAACTTTTCTGAATTTTTTGGAACAAAGTTTGTAAGGTTTGGAGTCTGAGTCTCAGTATTTATGATGTGATTTCTAGGTAGCTTGTCTGTGTGACCGTATGTGGCCTGTGACCCCGTGACCACATGTTGATTGGTGCATACTCCTGTCATATAACATCAGATAGGTCATGTTATTGTTTATCAGTTCACGAAATCTACGGCGATAGCATAATCTGTGCATAAATTTGATTTTATCGCAGAAGCATATACAATAGCATATTTGCATATCGGGACTAATTTCGCATAATTAATAGAGTATAATTAGCGCATAAAATGGCTGACATTAAAGATAATGTAATATCGGAACATTCCAGTCAATAAAGCAAGACTAACTGGAGTTTCAAAAATTTTTTGTATTGTTTACGTGACTATATAAAATTTTTTGAAATTTCCTGTAACCCTATATATATTTATCTAAATTTTTTTTACTATGAGGGAGAGGTGGGACTCTAAGAATACAGAATCTAGTTGGTCTCACCTAAACACAAAACACGAACATGGTAGTCGGGATTTTCAGTAAGTATAGTAATTTATCTGGTAAGTTAATAATGGGTTCAGTAACTTACGATAAAAATTTATAAAATACAGAAAGATTTTACAACTCTGGCAATCGCATATTTCGCATGTTTCTATTTAATTCGCATAATTTGCAGCATAATTCTAAATTGACTTATTGATGTGATAATTCGAGAAATAATATACATGTATATTTTATTATGTAAACAAATTATGAATTTGTATAACTGACCAATCAATTTATTGCACATGATTTATGTGATGTTTGTTGTGCATATGGGCCAATTTGTTTCCTTACGATAATATCACATATGTGACAATTGGTTGTTTAATGTATGTAAAAATATACATGCGTACACAACTTGTACACATATCTGATATTTGATATCAGATAACAGATAAACAGATATTACGAATTAATCACATGAAAAATTGCGATATAATAGAAAATTTTAAAATTTTAAAAAAATTTTATTTTGAAAGACTTTACTTTATACTAATGATTTTGAAAACTTATACTTCGTAGCGAATATTTCAAAATACCATTTCATACTGCAATAAATATTTTTCTGGAACATAATTTCAAGATAAAACTTTAAAGAACACTTTATAAAGAATCTTTTATTCAAAATAACAATGATCCCCATGTTTGATACAAGTAAAAGGTTTGTACACAAATGACAAAGATTTTGTACACGAATAACCTAAACATTTTAAATAAAATAACAATATTTGTAAGCATAAAAGTATTAAGAAATGTATATAAAGACAAAAAATATAGTATAAAAATATCATGTTTATAGTTATTCTATTTATTTACTATAATTTCACCAAAAACCAATTCCCAAAGATTAATATACTAAGACAATCTAAACATTTAAATCAAGTATAAATAAAACAATACAAAGACAACAAAGACAACAAGACAAAAAAGAGAGTATAAAAGTTTGTTAATGCTCTAGACCAGTGTTGTACATGGAACGTGTCCACACTATGTAAAATGTCCAACATCCAAGATTGTTCAAAATCATCCAAGCCTATGTCCCATGTTTAACTAATCAATAAAGTTATTTAAAAAAATATATAATTATATATTTTTTTAGGTGCTGGACTTATTGGTGAAAAAATTAAAATAGATTATCTTAATAAAATTTCAAGTAATTTTAATTTGAAAAAATGTCCAAAATTGTCCAAAATTGTCCCATGTACAACACTGCTCTGGACATCTTGCAAAGTGTTATACCTACCATTTAGCTAACTACCTTTTAATTGTTGTAGAGTTAATTTTGTGAAAAACCAATTTCTAACTGATTAACACACTAGTGATTTCAAGAATTTTTTCGAAAAATAGTTTGTGATTGGTTAAAAATATTATTTCATGACAGAATCTATTTTTAATGTAAGATAAATTTGCAATAATTACTATCAATATTAATTTGATTGGTACAATTTTAAAGATCTTATTCGAAAATATTACCAAAAGATCCAAATCAGCCCATATGGATTATCATCTGCCTACAAATTACTAAATAACGAAAAAGCAGAGCAAGTATCCAATCAAAATCTTTAATTTTATATCAAATTATTGTATTGTCACATAGAGATTTACTTGCGTCAAATCCACCCATATGTATTGCATAATTTGCATAAATTGAAATGTAAAGCAGGCAGAATTTGGAATCTGTCGCAGCAGAAAATGGGGATCCCTCTATGGACAGTGCTTACAGACAGTGCAGTCATATAATGAACATAAGTAAATCAATCATGTGACAATTAATTAGCTAATAAAACAATAGTATAATTAGACCTTTCTAAATGCATTCTATGGGAACCAAACTTGTACATCATGTATTTAGTATATTTATAAATATTATATATATGTTGCACGTCAAATTAAAATTTGTCAGATTAAAATTATTATAATTTAGCTAATATGTCCACTTTATCCTAATAAAACTTTGTATTTAAATTTGATTTGATACAAAATTTAATTTAATGCACAAATATTTTAAAAGGTTTCACTGTAATTAATAGTCTCATAATTATAAATAACAATGCAATTAATATTTTAACACAATAGTAATAATTATGCAATTTAATAAAATACTATTTCATATACTGCATATTAATTAGTAAAATATAGGGTTCAGGGCATGGGTAAAAAATTTTGCATGCCCATATGGGCAGTGTTGTACATGGGACATGTCCACACTATGTAAAATGTCCAACGTCCAAGAATGTCCAAAATCGTCCAAGCCTATGTCCCATGTTTAACTAATCAATAAAGTTATTTAAAAAAATATATAATTATATATTTTTTTAGGTGCTGAACTTATTGGTGAAAAAATTAAAATAGATTATCTTAATAAAAATTTCAAGTAATTTTAATTTGAAAAAATGTCCAAAATTGTCCAAAATTGTTCTATATACAACACTGCATATGGGTATGCCATTAGGTCAAGACATGCTCAAAGGGCATGCCCATTTAAGTTTACATGATTACAACCTGTTAGGGGGCTTCCAGAAATCAGCTGATTTTTTTTACTATGAGCCCACCTCACCCCTACCCACCCACCCACTACCCACCCCCACCTGATACCCCAATTAGCCAATCAGATTTTACGATTATTAAAAAGTTAGATATAATATTTAATAGTACCGTAAATAACTTTTGATCTACTGGGCCAATTTCGATGATTTAACTACCAAAATGATCCTCTTAATGAGAGAATTCTAGCAAGCACAAAATTATTGAAATCTAATCACTGGATCCTAAGATCGAAATAGATTTGTGTTACTATATAAGTTTTATAATTTATTAAAAAATTATAAACCATTTATAGAAACACAAATTTATTCCGATCTCTGGATTCTGTAATTGGATTTTTATGATTTTGGGCTTGCTAGAATCCTCTTATTGAGCTGATCATTTTGGTAGTTAAATTATCGAAATTGGCCCAGTAGATCAAAAGTTATTAACAATTAAAAATTAATTTTCAATTGTTAATAACTTATTATCTACTGGGTCAATTTCGATGATTCAACTACCAAAATGATCAACTCAATGAGAGGATTCTAGCAAGCCCAAAATCATTAAAACCCAATCACTGTATCCTAAAATCAGAATAGATTTTTGTTACTATAAAAGTTTTATAATTTATTAAAGAATTATAATAAATCATTTATAGTAACACAAATTTATTCTGATCTCTGGATTCAGTAATTGGATTTTTGTGATTTTAGGCTGCTAAAATCTTCCAATTGAGCTGATTATTTTGGTAGTTGAATTATCGAAATTGGCCCAGTAGATCAAAAGTTATTAACAATTGAAATTAATTTTTAATTGTTAATAATTTTTGATCTACTAGACCAATTTCGATGATTTAACTACCAAAATGATCAGCTCAATGAGAGCATTCTAGCAAGCCCAAAATTATAAAAATCCAATCACAGGATCCAGAGATCGGAATAAATTTGTGTTTCTATAAATGGTATCTATTCTGATCTTAGAATCTAGTGATTATATTTAATGATTTTGCTTGCTAGAATTCTCTCATTAAAAGGATCATTTTGGTAGTTAAATTATTAAGAGTAGGGTGAACATAGATCAATTTTCATATGATCTACGTGGTACTATAAGATTTTATATAAAAATTAAACACATGCCCCTGATAAAACTTTTTAGAAATGTGATCAAT